>WBMY01011892.1:1190912-1263033 GCA_013397315.1 Donacobius atricapilla | reverse complement strand
TCCGGAGTCGCTGCTCGGTGCAGCTCCGCCGTCCCCGCCCTGCGGGGCTCCCCCGTGGGCGCCCCCCGCCGCAGACCGGCGCCGAGGCTCCGCGTCGCCACCCCCGCAGGTGGCTGGGCGGGCGATGCTCGGCGGCGGGGCAGCGTCGTTCCGGCAGCGAGTCGGGAGCCCGAACCTCTCGACGAGAGCGTCGTTTGCCGGCAAAATTCGGCTTTTTGGGGACTTGCGCGGGGATGTGCGGGGAAGGGATCCGTGACTGCAACTTGTCCATTCGCATGCGGAGGAACGGTTCTGCATATTCCCGTGGACAGCTGCTTGGTCCGGGTAGGGAGAGCGTCGGTGTTTGGGTAGCCTTGAGGCTGTGTCAGTAAGCTTATGTAGGTAGTGTAAGAGGGTGCTGAAATCTTGAAGTTTGCAATTCAACTTTTGCCTCCTGGCTGTAAAAATTGAACCTGTCTCCCTTGCAGTGAAGTTGTTCCCATGACAGGCTTCGCCACAAACCTCGTTAGATTTCCATATGTTACAAGGGAGAGCTCCGTCGGGTAAAGATCCACAGGCTCCCAGTACAGCATTCTGAATTGCCGGTGTCCTTCTTCCTCACTTGCATCCAGAGGCTCCAAGAGGCTCCCGGTCCCTGTAAATCTTGTACTCTTGAAAGCATAATTGACGCCAGTGGCTTGGTGTTTTAAGTGTTTGGGGATTTTTTCCAAAGGATGAAGATAGGTTGTTGAAGTAAGATGGAGTTTTTGGGTTGATTTTTTTTTTCTGTGAATCCTATGCAAATGAAACACAAACTCAGTTTCAGAAGGATAAAGGAGAAGTAGCCACCTTTTCTAGAACCCAACTGAGAGCAAAACAGCCCAAAAAGTACACCAGATACAGTTTGCTGGGCTTAGATTGCAGCTTTAGTAGGAAGGGAGAAGCTAAAGTTATTTTTACTGAAATAGCAAAGTGTTAGCCTGCACTTTAAATTAAACTGCTCAGAAATCCACTGTGTAATCTACAGTTTCACCCTAATACTGTTTTCAGTAAGCAGGACAAATCTACTTTCTGGCAAAGGGTTGAACAGATGGCAATCCATTAGCAAACTTGACCTTTCAAAGGAAATATTAGTATATCAGAATTATACATCCCTTTCTGTAAAATTGTGCTTTAAAAAATCCACAATATACAAAAAATGCAAACTAGCCCTAATTTAAACATAAGCATGTGTTGTCTGTGTCCAGGATATGCCTAACCATTTGGCAGACATGCTGATGTTACAGTCTCCCTGGTTGTCAGCCGTGGCTGTATTAGTGTGAGTGAGGTAAAACATCACAGAGTGATAGGATGTGATGTGCAAAACAAAAACACAGGCAAGAAGAAATAGATTTAGATAGCGCACCTGGCCTGCAGAAGGCCATTGCGTCAGAGGGATAGACTTCATCACTTGTAACATGCTGCTGCGTCAGCTGTAGAGGATGGGCTGAAGCGACTCCAGAAGCAACTAAACCAAGCCAGTGCTTCCAAGTACTTCCTCTGTAGTCTTTCTTTCACAGTCTTGGGAGAAGGAAAGTTCCACACAGTGAGATTTTCTAGGTTCCTGTTGCTTTGGTTAAAGCTGATCAGCCATGTCGCTATGCCTTGCACTTCTCTCTGCTGTAATTAGGAATAGCCCTGAAAAATCTTGTACCCTCATATCCATTTCAGTATGTCCCACAGGGAGCTCAGCACAACAAGAAAATAGGGAGCATTTCAGGAGAGATGGTATTGTTAGCCTTGTATTTCTGGGGGAATTGCTGCTTGATCTCTGTCTAGGATATGTTTTGCGTTCCCCCTTGTTAGGGGTTACTGACATGGTGAAACATCATAAGGATATATACATTAGAAATCTGAATTACATTCTGGCATGCTCTCCTCCTGGACAAAATACATTGACTGTATTCTAGTATAAAGATGGGAGCTTTTTTAAAGGCTGACGTAAATGGCATTCAAAACTTGTATGGAAAATGAATTACCATTTAAAGGTGAAGGGCATCGGGTGTGTGAATGATTGAAAGCCAATTATATTTTGGAAGATTACTTCAGTCCAAAGCACAGGAATTAATTTCCTTAATTCCTATCATCATGTGCCTTTCTACCTGCACAAATGTGTGCAGGTTCCATTAGGGCTCTTTAATATGTAGAACAAGTTCACAAAATAATGGAAATTTTAATCACTTACAATTTAATCTCTAAGGCTTTTGCCTGACCTTTGCATGGTGTTCTGTTGGGAGGAGGGGAAGAAATCAGCAACTGTTTCAGGAAGGAAACCTAAGGCGCTGCACCGAGGAGTGGTACTACTGAGGGAAGGGCGGCCCCACCATTAGGGAGCTTTGAGAGAGGAAAGTGCCTGCTGGGTGTCTTCCAACAGCCAAGCAAGTCTTCTCTCTGAGAAAGTGCTCCGTTCCTACCTTGATTGCAGATGTCTTACACCCTGAATCGATAGCACCCCATCAGTAATCTTCAGTGTCCATCAGAGCTAACTGGTGGAATTTTCCAGGCAAAATCAAAGCTTAAACCTTCAAGGTATAGGGAGTTATACCATGTTTCAGGTTGAGACAAAGTTACAGTAATGTCTTCAGTAAAATGACAAGCAAAAAAAAAAGCAAACTTGGATTTCTTTTTATTTTATGTTCAAGGTTATGGATTTTAAAGTACATTCCCAGCTTAATTTGCCTTCCTTAAAAACCCTAAATGGTCATCAGTCCAAAAGAGAAATGTTTAAAAACACCACCTATGCAGTTACATTTCACTTCTTCCACAGGTATGTCTTCAATAAGAACTTTGTTGACACTGTTACAGACTGCTCTTGTTGCAGTTAGTTGGCATTTTCCAACAGTCTTTATTTGTATTGGCGTACCTCTCATCACATCTTACTGCCTCTGGGCCTCTCCTCTCAATGTCCTTTGTCTTCCACAGAGCCATTGCTTCACCCTACCCCATGACCAACAGTAGCTGCTTTTCCCTTTATTATCCAGAGCTCCAGGTCTCCCTTGCATGCTGCCTTCTGTTGCCTTGCTCTTCTCAAAGCCCTGCTGCAGTTAACTCCATTGCTCTGTGCGTTGCCCTTAATCTTTATACATTTTCACTGTTCAGCAACCCAATTTCCTCCTCTAATCCCTGGTTCTTCTGCTCTCCGGTGACTCTCAGCACCTCATCAGCCTGACATTGTCTCAAATGCTGCATACAGATCCAGCAGCAATGTTCTGCTTTTGTGCAAGTGCAGTGTCATCTCCTCCAGGCAGTTTAGCCTGCTCATGGTTATGTGAAGACCTCCTATGAGTTCCTGTGTACTGCAGGTGCACATTTTCACCAATGAGAAATTAAAGCAAGGTTGTTGTGGGTGGGATCACTAAGACTGTTTTGGTGCAGTCTGATGAAAGCATTTTCTACAAATTCCATTACCCTCCTGGAAATATGTCAGAAGGGAATAGATTTCTGTGCTTCTCTCGGCACACATTTGAGTGGTCATATGGAGGCCTGCAGAATTGAAGGAGGTATCTTTCTAGCTATGCATTATAGATGTTCCCTCTATCTGAACTTTTTTATTTGACTAAACATGTTTTTCATAAACCTTATCTTAATTCAAATTTTGCTTGTATTCTTCCTTACATGATGAAAATCTGCTCCAAAAGAGAATTGACCCTGTATTTTTCTCAAACTGCTGCAAAATCTCAGTCCTAGTTCCTCTGAATAGGATCATGAAAATGGCAGCTTTAAAAGGGCATGTTTTCATTTTTGAAGATACACAATTAACTTATACCAAGACCACCTCCTGATCAAGAACAAGGGAATATCTTTTCTTATGAAGGGGGTCTTTCAACTGCCTTTTGTTAATAATCCATGTCCTACTATGTTTTTCCCTAAATAGTTACTATTCATGTCACTGATGGTTTCACTTCTTAATGGGACTGAGGGGAAAAGAAATTTGAGTAGACTGAATATACAGTGCTGATACTTTAATCCCTGTGAAGTTTCATAACAAGGTCATACCTATTGGCTATTGACAAAAAAACCCTCTTGATTTCACATACATCCCTGGAAATGGAAAGAATTCTTTCTGTTTGGCTGTAATGCATAACTGACTTCTGTTGTTTCTTACAAATTCAAGCAAATATTTTTCTGGTGGAGTGGGTATCCCCAAACTTCCTGAAAATCCATTATAAATCACCATATTCAGTGACAATAAATAAGAATATCAATGGGCTAGGAATTGCTATCAGCAGACAAACTTTAGATGTGGTAGTAGATGGCACCTGACCATTAATATACATGGGTACTTGTTAGGGTACTCCTCCTTCCTTTCTCTTCATCTCTTCTTGTAATTTTTCTTCTCACTACATCCTCATAGCCTACATAATTGGGGATTTTTTCTGCATCTGTGCCCATATATTTGTATAAAACAGAAATTGTATCCAACATTAATTGTGGATATTAGACTGTGCATAAATTATTATAACGTATATTATCTTAGAAAAAAAAATAAAACATACTCGTCAGGAAGAGAAAATCAGATTTATAAAGTGTGAAATACAGTCCTTGACAGGGGAGCAGCAAAAAGCCAGATCTCTTTTGCACAGGGTGAAGCCCTGTGGAGCAGTGCTAAGTGATGTGCTGTTCCCCGCCTGGCTGCCTGTCTGTCATGGGGATGCCTGTCTTCTCTTGCTCTTCAGCCTAGCATGCTAAAATTGAACAAGCCTTCTGCAAGTGCCACACACTTCAAGTCTAACATTTCTCTTCTTGATGTGCCAGCTGAGGACATATAAATAACCAAATTCATTCTTCCAAGAAAAAAAAGTCTATTGTTTGTAGGGACAAAAAAAAAAAAAGTGACAATTCTAGTTTCAGGCTAAAATGTTTGGGGTTTTTTTACATCAATGGGTTACCATTTATTTGATTTTTCTTAAATGCATTTTTCTGAAAGAATGGATTAAGGTAAGTGGATTGAGACAGTGGTTTGTGGGTGTTGACTAGGATGCTTTATGAGGATCAGTGCAGTTGAAGCATTGGTTAGTTACATGTGTGTAGTTCAGCTGTGCCACCTGGAACTCTAGAGCTGGAGTGGAGGCAAATACCCTCTGTCACATCATGGAGGCAAATACCTGTCACCTCTGATGCTCACGAGTGGTGTAAAAATACATGGGTTTAAAATTTAATACACATGTCCAACTTAAATGTCTTTGTAGAATCTTCACCTGAAGAGCTACTCTGGGGCACACGGGAGCTCTCTGCAAGGTGGGATGTGCCTGAGGCAGCTGGGCAGTCATAGGAGCACATCTTTTACGTTGGGCTTCCCATTGTAGGTAGGGCCTTGTCCTTCAGACCAGAGTGATGTATGGTGACATGGAAATTGGGTGCTGCACCTATATGCAGACAGATGGAAATATCTTCTACAAAATTCATGGCAGTTCATTTTAACATTGTCACCTTTGTGAAATGTACAGGGGAAAACCCTAAAGTCTCAGTCATTTTTCCTTCAGAAACATGTAACTAATTAGAAAGCAGAATCTGCAGAAGATGGATGTGCTGTCAGGACAGGTTTGTGAGGCACCTTCAAAACCGATGGCAGTGCAGGGACCTTGAATTCTTCGTGTTCTCCCCGGATGAAAATGTTCTTTGGACATGGCAGCAGTGAATGAATCTAGTCTATCTGGATTTATCTGCCATAGAGGAAAATGGTACATTGGACTTGTGTGTATCCTGCTTTTGATCCCTCTAAGAACACCTGCTATGACAAGAGCCTGCACAGTTGCAGGATTCACCATTTGCAACAGGTTGCAAGAGTATTGGTGATTAGAAGGTGTGAAGGATACTGTTTTCTATGTTGTAAATGTATACTTTCTATTTAGAGATAAGATGGAAAATGAAGAATTTATTTTCTAAATAACATCCCTGTGCTAGGACATACATATTTCAGTTTCACACTGATGTCTGAGAGACATTATTATAACTTCAGAAGAACATACTAAATTTTTGATGCAATTGTAAATAAACAATTTTCTCTAATTCCATCCTATTGCTTAAGTTGGACTTCTCTGCTGATGTTACCAGAAAGAAAGTTTTTTGAAAAATGTAACAACTGAAGTCATCACCGTTTTGCAGAGGATTATTTGTCCTTTGAGTTCACTGTTTCAGGACTTGTACATGTCCATTTCTCTTTAACAGAGATGACCCTCATGCAAAAAATATAAGTACAAGTTTTTGTCTGACCTGTGTTACTTGAATGCAAAATACTGTTCTTGAAGGTAATGCAATAGAATTTGAAATATGAATTAAGTAAAACTATTAATTCCAGTTACTAATTGGAAGCACAAATAATAAAAAGGAAGGATTTAAGAGAAGACCAAGCTAAGTCAGATGGTGTTTTGAAGCACATAGCTCTAAATTGGTGAGTCTGCTTTCCATCACATGGAAGGCAGACTCACAAAACACTTGTTTTACATGATGCATTTTTGACATTTTAAAGGTAATATTTACTAATGTGCTATGAACTCTACATGTATGTATAAATCCAGGCATTTTCAAAGTTAATCTCAATCAGCTTAATTTTCTTTTGAGACATTTGCTGAAGAGTCAGCCTCTGAATGAGAAACATTCAACTGTTCATTTTCTATTCAGATGAGAAGATTTGATTGATAATTTTTTACATATACACACATTTACATTTAATAACAATGTTATCCTGAGTGTATAAACCACAAGCTTGGATCATAGAGATGTTAAATAAAGAGGGAGATGTATGTGTAGATTTGAGAACTTGTTTTACTGGGGTCCAAAACTGAGCGATTAAATAAACCTCAAATTTCTCAAATGCAACTTAGCTAAGCTACCAGGGAACGCACACAGCTTCTCATAATGTGTTGTTACCCTACTGCTACTTTACTAATAATTATAAGAAAAAGGAGATTAAAAAATCTTGATTAGAAAAAAGAGATTAAAAAATCTTGATTAGAATGCCATATCTCAAGAAGAGATCAGAGGATGATTGTTCTTTATTTTTTAAAAGATGGAACAATGAAGTATCCGTGAATACACAGGGCATCAAAGCATTGATTTTGTTTCTGTTTGAACAGGGATAATTTTAGAAGAACGTGTTTTGCTGAAAATAGGCTCTTCATTTATTTTTCCTGAACCAAAGTTACATTTTACTGGTTCTTTTTGATAAAACCCCATGTTTAATCACTAATCCGTCACATCCACTAACTCTTTGATTTTCTATTTCAAGTATGTCTTCTGAAAAAGTAAATCTCCTAGACCTTAAGGAATCAATTCCTGTACAATCAGTTAAGCATGGGGGAAGAATGTACTTGAAACAGATTAGGTGGATAACTGTGGCCATCAGCAGCTGTCCTAGCCCTCAGAAATGGATATATCATCATCTCTTCACTTTTCAATAGACTTGGCAGCTGTGTTTTTGTGAAACAGTACTTACTGAGTCAGCACAGTAGCAAAAAGGTAATATATCTGTTCTTTGTTATACAGAGACAGACCAGAGAAACTTGAGAGGGCGTGGTGGCTTTCAAATCTATGAAGCAGTCATTGGAAAAATTGGTGGTTGTATGTCTGATCTCCTCTCTAGCCTGACAGTCTTGTAACGTGATAGTCAATAGCTATAGAGTTTCTATACATCACCTTTTGCCTCCTACTGGTACAACTGTGTGAAAGTGTGTGCCTCTCACATCTTAGGTAGATACCTTGGAAAATGAATCTGCAACCTGAGAGGAGTTCTAGTACTCCTGTTTCAATTCTTGGGATCATTGAACATGTAGGATACCAAGCAACAGAACTGCAAAGGTGACAGTGAGCTTTCTGTTTCACACGGGTTTTCTGTTTTAAGGTTTTTTTCATAGCTTGCTGCAGCAATTCAACAGTCACAGCTTTCTTCGAAGATTGTATTTGTTTCAAAGTTGAAAGCTAACAGTGATCGATTGTTGAAATCTGCCAGCAGCAAATCTGTACTGCCTCGTTTTGCGGGGATTTATTAACAAAAGATTTTATTTATATCACTTTGTTCTTGCTGTTGTTGGTTTTCACCTACACATTTTGAAAGAACAGGCTTTTTTTCCTTTCCTGGGAAATGACTAGGATGTAACCAAGTACCAGAGATTCAATCTGCAAAAAGCAGTATCGTTAAATCCACTAAAATTAAAGGCAGAATATTAACTCTCTTCTCATTACCTAAACCTACAAATAAAGTGTTAAACATGTGTATGTAATTATTGTGTTGCAACCATTGTTTTGCATAAATTATGTATTTTCACCTTTGTCTCTTTAGATTCTCATACCATGTAGAAAAACAGAAGATAAAATTCTGATTCTAGACTTCAAGTGACAATTTGTACTGTCACTCTGTACACTTGCCAGTAGCCCACAGCCATCTTTTTCATCTTTCTGGTAATCACATGAAGAGATTTAAGGCTAAGATTAGCTGGAGAGATAAGAACTGAGGGGAGGCAGCAGGAGCCTCTAGTAATGACATACAAGCAGGCAAAAGTGAGAGTTACTGCTTTGGCTCAAACACAGTGCCTGTTGTGAAGGAGAATTAGCATCCCTAAGTTAACCCGACCTCCCTTTGTGAGACACCTGTTGGGTCCTTTTTTTTCCCCCCTCTTCCTGTCTTCTTCCCTGCCAACAAAAATCTCTGTGATGCAGTCTAAAAACACATGCTGGCAGTAGCAGTGTGGGAAAGGCATGAGGTTGCCCATATGGCCAATAGTTTGTTTCGTGATGCTCACATAGTGTGTATAAATACTTGATTTTGCCTAGGCAAGGGAGCAAGAGAATGGATTTTAGCTATGAGAAAAGTGTGTTGTTTTTCCTTCTGTTTTACTTTGTTCAGGCTAGACTATTCCTTGTAGTAATTTCTGTTTTCAGCTTCTAGCTTAGTCAAATTTTCAATTTTTTTCACGGACTTGAATTTTTTTTCTTCTGTATACTTGAGGTTTAAAACACCAAAGTAAATATTATTATGTCCGAGTCCTCAGATTATATTAATGTATTAACCTTTTATTTTGCTTCTAATCTGGGATCAGAACCTCTAAAATTCTGGTTTGCCATTCCAGCCAAGAGTCAAGAGTGCTTTTGTTTAGTGTTTAAAGGAGCTTCATGCCAGCATTGTGAGCAGTGTCTGCCGATGCAGAACTGATCCAACAAGATCAAGTGATGTAATCAAGAGACAGAGTGGCTGGTGAAGTTACCAAGACATCACTTTACCAGATGTTTATCTCTACAGAAGGCAGCAGGCAGTTTCCTTCCTTTCACATAGTTCAACTTGTAGGGACTTAATTCATTAAGGCTGGGTGTATTCACCATACTGAATTTCTCAGCAAGTTATAGCTTTCCTTCAGAGGATTTTTTTTGTTATTCCACAGGTTCAAGAAGTCAGACAAAACATCATTTTATGTGTCTCGTGTAGGTAAATAACTGCTGTAAACGCCTCTGATCTCTATCTTTTAAATAAATGCTTTCACAAAGATTGAGAATTTAAATAACACAAAGTTGGAAACTAGAGTACCCCGCTTCCTGCGAGAAACAAGTGTTAAATAATAAATGCTTGTATAGTCCTCATATAAATAATATATACTTCTTTGAATACAAAATAAACTTTTAAAAAAACTGTTGTCTTTTTGTAATATATTTGTAGCCAACTGTACCTAGTCAAAAAGAAAGGATCAAAATCATGTCTAATCTGTTCTATTCATCAATGACTGGCTAAATATAAATCATAGTTATGATCACAAAGAGCAGGTATGGTGAAATATTTTAAATTCAAAACTACATACAAAGAGAAGAAATTTTACCTTTAAAAAAAAAGAAATTTTACCTTCCTGTCCCTCTACAGCTAATTTAGGGGGAAAAAACCATGAGATTTTGTTATAAGTACTGCATTAGAAAATACCATCGTTTTCAATGCTCTTCTGTTCTTTGCATTTTCAGCTTTATGTTTTGATCTTTTCTCTTAAAGGATAATTTGGTATCTTGTTTTTACACCAATGCTATATTCAATGTCTTCTATACAAAGCAGTGGGTGCTGCCAAATGTAAAGTAGTGTAGCTGTAATTTCATCTTTCTCACAGATGGCAAAATCTTCTGGTGAAAATTTTCAAACTTGTGTTTATGCACCTCCTCATCCTGATTGCTTTAGAAATCGCAATGAAACTAATAATTTGGAAGAAGAAAAATTATATCAGTGTTTAAAAATTATTAGGCTTTAAAGTTAATTTTAAATGCTCATCTTTGAAAATTCTAATTGTGTTATTGCTCTTCAGGCCTTGGATTAAACCAGTGAAACTCATCTTATTGAAATGATCCTGAATTATACATTATTTTTTGCTTTACTGTTCTATGATTCATTATTATTTCTTTAAAAATCAGCACTGGAAATGTGACAGTACCATGACACTTTCTCTAAATAACTGTTGAACTCTTAATAGTTCTAGGTACTCTACAGATCAATCTCACACATGCACAAGCAAATCAAATCTGAAATTGCTGACAAAGATGCTCCTGTGACTAATATTAGTCATGTGAAGATTTCAAGAAAAAAAAATCGAACTAGTTCTATCTATGTACAGTAATGAATGTGCTAAGAAGATTGACCAAAGTAAAGCAAATAGAGTTCTCACAGTTGGCCTTCATGCTAGGTTAAGGCTACAAAAATCCCTAGCTGAGGACAAGAACAGAAATCACTAGTCAAAACTTTGTAGAGTAAGAAGCGGGGCAAGATTACTTAAGACATTGTAGACATTGTAAGGTTCAAAGAACACAGCATATTTTTTCATTTAAGGGAACCTTTTGAATGTTGTATTTGAATGAGCTAAGCAGGGTATTCAGGAGCAGTTTGCCTGAAATGCCAGCATTTCAGTTTTTGCCCAAACCAGCCAAAGTGACTGAAGTATCTGAAGGGAGCACTGAACGGCTTTTGTGGTGTTGAGGAGGCTGTGTTGAGGGTTCTCAAGACTGTTTGCTGTCTGTGATCACAGATGGCAGTGCTTTCCCTGCAAATAAACTGTGTCCTTTCTGTAAGTTACTTTGCAAAACATCTCAGACCAGCCTGTCTTGTTCAGGTGTTGCTGCCAAAGCTGCTGGAAAAACTCGTGGTGTATAACACTGCCCTGGGCTGTGCAACGGTTGCGTCACAGGCTCTGTATCTGAGAAATGGACTGAAGCAGAGAACTTGGATGCCTCTGATGTGCCTGAAAATGTGAGCGCAGCTCAAACATACAGACTAAAACAAGGTCTGATGAGTAGCCAGAGAAAAAGCCTGTCCCAGGCATTGGGGAAATGTATATAGAAACTCATGGGGATATACACCATTAATGTTGTTGAGGGCAGTCATTTCACATCAGGCAAAATGAGACAGATAGACATATACTCAATTATAGGTCATGATTTCCTGATTTTCTCTCACTGAGAAGAAAAAAGAAATTCATAAAATAATTAGTTAAGGCATTTTAAAAGGCTTTAAATCAAAACCACATTGGCCTGCCTAGTAATGAGACTTCTCTTGCCAAATATAAGTCTTCTGAGGTATGATGTCTCCTGGACTGCACAGAGATAAATTTGCACGAGTCTTTCTCTGTATATCTGGGCAGTAAGAATGGGTTTCATCATACTAATGTAGATGTCTGATATGTGAGATGCAGGCATTTACATCTGAGGTAGTCATCTAGTCTTCCTTTATAGTGAGTGAAGGGACAAGGCACTCCAGAGTATGATTCATGTCATGTAAAGTAGGTCAGATGAATTGTAGGCCTCAAAGAGTCTGTTCTTCCTCATTGACTATAACAACAGTTGAAGGTGAGTCGCTGAGCTGCCCGTGTCTACATCAAAAGTGGGGCAGCTGAAACCCTCACCACAAGATGAGTCATGAGAGCTCTGTACAGTTGTTCTTTGTTATTTTTATTTATTTATTCATTGTAATGTTTAACCACTGGACTGTAAAGTGACAATGCATTAAACCTGCAACTGCGACCCATATCATCTAAACCAGAGTGTGAAAGCACTGGTTATTCTTGCTTAATCTCGTTTATTCTTATTAATTTGATTAGACCTTACAGATGCATACTATGAAGTGTTAAATAATATTGCTGTTTTCGAACAGGTCAGCTCATTGCACCCTGTACACCAAGTCTGATTTATCATGGTGGAGTACATCTTTATGTTTACTGATTAGCATGAAATTTGGGGCAAGAAAAACACATCAATTTAAATGAGAAAAAAGGCTGCTCTTTCCCTCAACATTTCTGAACTGTCCAGATTAGACTAAATAAATATATTAAGTTAATGGAAGGACATCTGAATTTAGGAGAGAACTGTGCTGATAGTGAGGCACCAAAGAGGTGAATGGAAGCATATTGGACAGTCTGATATTGCAAGACTAGAACTTGCCATGTTGTATAAACCAGTGGCTGACAGCAGAACTCTAGTAATACAGAACATTTTCCAGAGAAAGACACTGAAATTTTTCCAAAGCTGGTGCTTTAACCATGAAGTCACATAAATACTTTGATACAATGTACTAGGGCTGTTGGCTATGAATTATGAATGAACTTTGCTAATCACCACTGAATTTTGATTTCCCAGCCATTGATTACCTGCTGTCACTTGATAGCGTTTGGAGAAGATTGCAAAATATATTAAAGCATCCTGTGTAGGCCTATGGAATTATGATAAAAAGTTGACAGAATGACATTAAGAATTCTGGAATGTATTCTCATGAGCTTAAAGGAATAACTAAACCTGAACGCAAGTATTAGAGGAAATAAAAACTACTAGCAATTATAAGGACCTGTTATGTCATGCAAATTCATCTTCAGCCTGAATAAAGGTCTTCAGGCACAACAGAACAGAACTTGCAAATTTCCAGGATTATTATTCTGTAATGCCATGGTGAAGCTAATGAATATTTTAGAGACTTACTGAGTATCCTTGCTGTCAATTTGTAGTGATGTTTTACCTCATAGAGGTATCAAAGGCTGGTGTTTATGCAGCGCACTTACTTTTCCTAGTAACCAGCTAATGCAGTGGCAGTCTCCAGAATTAACAGGAATGAGACATAGAAAGACCTCAAGAAGATGAGAAACCTGTTCTCTAACGCCTTGATAATACAAGAGGTCACCATATTTTGGCTTTGGGAATAACCCAACAACTTAACTGTAGAGTACTTATCAGTAAAGAAACACTGTGTTTCTGTGTGATTGCTGTTTTGACCCAAACTGATATTACATAGCATTGCAGCTACTATTAACTGCCTAATATTCTCTTAAGTCAGAGGATGATGTTTATTTTAAAGATTGCAGACCAGTTCTCTCATAGAATAGCATAAAAATGGAAGGTTAGATAGACACTTACCTTGGTAGATCATTTTGCAGTATAAAACATGCACACACCTTCTTTTCTCAAGATTCACTCAGGTATTAAATGGGACGTGTTTAGCATGCGAAAATAATTTGCTACATTTATCCCTATAATTTTCAACCTGACTAAACTGAAACAAACATAAACCCTGCACAGAATCTACCAGAGTGAAACCTCAGCCTCAACAACTTTCAGAGAATGCCGAAGCCTGGTCTACTCAATTTTAGTGGTAATGTGAAAGAGCACCAAGTTCAGACCAGCAAGGATTCGTTCTGTGGATTCATAATTTGCTTTCAAGTTGTAAAAGCTGTGTTAGAAAAAGCATTTGCTTTTTAAACGTCTAGCAAATAAAAGAGATCAGTCTACAGTGCTCACTTGAACAAAAGCCAGCAAGTGAAAACCATATATAACAGAAAAAGAGATAACTAAGCCAAATGACCTTTTCTTTCAACTGCGCTCAGCTGTAGATGTATGTATACATGACGTATAGTGTTCCACTTGTATTGCAGTATGGTATCTTGCTACTTCTACATTCTAGTGGTTTCTCCAAGGGTTTGTATAGTAATCTGCTTGTGTCCTGCTAGTGCAAGTAGAACATCATTCAAGTGAAAACACAGAAAGAATACTTGAAATGAAGACTTTTTTTTTTTCCTGAGAGTCATGCTTTTCTTCTGATGAGTGCACTTGATAAAATACATTCCACACACCCACAGCCCTCTGCCTCCTCTGTGTTCCACTGATAACGTGACCCACCACACTGAAAGAGTATTATTTCCTGAAAGGCTGTAGGCAAGCATGATGATAAGAAGAAAGAGGAATGAATGTTAAACAGAATGGGAGAGAGAGGAATTGTGCAGATGTATGAGAAAAAAATAATAATTTAAAAGTGTGCTGAGAGTTGGATTTAATAAAGGAGGGAAGTAAGTACATATTCCTTTTAAGATGTATGTATCCTAGAATACAAAGAAGTAATTTCTACCTACATCATCAGTCAATTCCTACCAATTTGTGGGATATGAATGGGGGAAATGATGATAACCACATCAGTACAAGTTTCATGTTGGTATAATGGAGTTCGTATTTTGGAAAATGTTTGAGACTAGGCAAAATAATCCTTTTCAAAAATAAGTATCTTTGCTTCAAAGAGGATAAAGGAAGTACACAGAGGTAAAAAGTAAGGATATTTCATTTAAATAGAACTTAACTAATTTTAACATAATTCAGTAATTTTTTAAACATGTTTTTATGTAAATACACACACACTCTTTTTATCCATTTGCCCTTTTCACAAGTATGGAAGAAAATGGTATTTAAGAACAAATCCTTGGTGATAGCATTTTCTAGCAAAACTAGTTACATTTATAATCAAAGGTGGATTGGAGACAAGAAAATTGTCTTAGCAGTATTTGTCAAACATATGACAGTGCTTTCTAATTAACTTCAGCAGGGGCAGATTCCCTGCTATAGGCTTTATTTAATGTAACTTTAAAGTGTTACTCATTGCCAGTCATGTCACTTCTTTGGGCAAGCACTTACTCCAGTTTTAGCTGGAGCTCACCTTAAGAACCACCAGGAAGAGCCATCATTTAAGCTCTTGTGCATTGCTAGATTTCACTTTTTAATGTGTCCTAAAGTTTCCCCTTCAAAGTTATTAATGGAAGGAAATACAGGCTATTTCATGAGGTCGTATTTTATACACTCACATTTTTACATTTCTGGCCTGCTTGAAGTCGTCTGTTTTGTGCACAGTGTTATGTTTTGCTCCTGACAAAGCATCAGCTGATAATCAACAGCTTTGGCCCTGAACATCCGCCTCATTTTCTTTCTGTAACTTATATTCTCTTCTCTCTTCTGTGAGCATTATCCCACAAGTCATTGCCAAATTGAGTGAGCTATGAACCTAGTGGTGACATGAGAAAGAAGATTGCTTATTGTTAATGGATAGGTGAATAATAAATCAAAGCAAAAACTTTGGCATCAGCATTCATGTATTTTAGCATGCTGAATAAATTTAGAGGTGTAAAAAAACCAGAAAGCTTTGGGAATATTCTGCTTTTGTTTACCTACAATCACTTCTGAGTCAGAAAGTTAAGTAATTTAGTAGTGGCAAATGACAACTTAGTGCCCAGTTTCGCCTATGAAGCTACGTAGTAAACACTCATGCTAGACTTTTCAACCAGAAGATGAATTTGTCATTTGTATTGTAACACTCATCAATTTAAGAATGATTAATTACCATCTAGAGTCTGACCTAAGCCCTAGGGAAATGTTTAGACCTGTACTTAACTCTTCTAGATTAATTAATGTACCTAAAGCTTTTTATGTTTCCTTCCAATCAGTACAAATTTCTCATTTAATAGGGTTTATTTCCGGACTTTAGAAATGTGCGGTTTACCAGAACTTTCAGGTGTGGTGATGACACTTCAAAACAACTGCAAACTAGCAACCAATCTCCTATCTGTGGCATTATCTTTCATAGCTATAGCTGGTGAGAAGCGAGAACAGTTCAAAACTTACCTGAACTGGACTGGATAAGACCCCAGTCTGATTAAGTTTACGTCAACAGCTGTTGTGTATAGCATGAACTGCAGAGACTTTGTCTGATCTGTTGTGGTGGGTTGTTGAAGCTTCTTTGGAATAAGTCATACAATTGCTTTGTGCTGTCTGATGGTGTATCAGTTTGCACCAACTAGTAGTAATAACTGGGGAGTGTGGATTCGGTACTTAACTAGCTACAAATCTTGTGTGGCAGATGAAAAATTTCAAGGCAAATCATTCAATAGGTTTGTTAAAAAATCATTGTAACAACATCTTTATTGCTAAGAACATCAAAAATTGTGTTAGGTTTTCATATTACGTTTATAACCTTTATGATTCTGTGATTCCATGATACTTAATGTTTTGTCATTCTTTTGCACTCTGTTGAAATAGTTCTTGCTAAAAGTGTATTTACTTCTCACTAAATCTTAAAACCATCTTCTTTGATGTATTAGCTCTTATCAGTGATATTCTTCTTTCTAGAATCTTTTTTTTGCTTGATTTCCATGGCCTTATTATGCCAGATCTCCTTTTGGCTTTTTGATCATCACTTCAGTGTTAGAGGGATCTTGATTGATACAGCTGTGATCTGGTAGCATAGCCTGGGTGCCCAGTAGCAGCTGAAGCACTGCTTGGAGCAAAAGCTCATGTGCCATTGTTGAATGCAGGGCCAGGTTAGTTTTATCTGAAAGTTTATGAGCTCCAAGACTGCTCTGCCATGCAAGCTACAGCCCACTGAGTGGAACCATCCTCCTGAAAGAAACACTGTGCTTTCTGCCGTGCTTCCTCTCATGATTTGAACAGTCTTTTGGCAGATGTCTCTAAAAAAGCTTGGGAGTTGTTTAGGTATTTGTTAATCTAAGGCAGAAACGACCATGCTGACTAGTTGCCTGCCTCTTTTAATTAAATTGTAAATTTTTTGAGATGTCATCTTCTCCCTAACACTGATGCAGTGGATAATAATGTTTTTCTTACAAACACAAATTTATTATTATGATTATTTTCCCTACTGCAGCTCCTCCACTGTCATGTCTTCTATTTCCAGGAGATTTCTTATGTTTTTGTTGCATCAGATATCTGGTCAGTATAGCTCAGTTACAAGCCAAGGATTGTAAGAACTGTTTCAATTAGCATAATCTCCCAGTCACGAACAGTATGATCTTTGTCATTGGAAAGGGGAATTATATATGCTTGCTTCTAGACACGGTAGTAATTCTGGAGTTGTGTGGTTGAAGGGAGAGGTGGGATTTTTTTTTTCTGCACTTAAAACATGGAATTAAAATGCCCATATATTGTTTTATTATTTAATACTATCCATTAAGTTCTTCACTGGAATACAGACCTGTGTTTAGCAGAGTGGTGTAACTGGCCAGTAGTGGCTGTGCAAAAGACACAAGAAGATGTGAAAATGGCCACACAGTCGAGATGGCAGCATTGCCAGGTTCAGCTCTACCAGGAAACTTAAAGGAAAAGCTGGAAGGCAGCCTTTAAGTGGCAGAGGAGAAAATCCCCTCCATTTAAGTTGTCATCCTGAAGACTGACCAGGATATGTTTTGCTCAGTTCACTCGTAATGTAAGACGATGTGTCCCCTCCTTGACTAGGCTACTCTCCTTAAGACCAGCCACTGTTTCTTGTGCCTCTGTGTCCCCAGTCATAAAGGATTGTTGGGCGTCGTATGGTTTGGTTTGGGCTTTTTCTGATGTATTTTAGTAATATCTGTGTAAATTAGGAGCTAGTGTTAAAGAGAACATATCTGAGTGAAATTACTGGTACTGTTCAGCTGGACCAGAATCCCACTCACCATTCAATATGGCTTAAGCCCTCTGGACTGCTCTTCAGAGACACTGTCATCCTTCCCTTGGCAATACACAGGTACTTAAGGAGAAGTTGGTCCACCAAAAATACTGTTTCATGTATTTTTCCGGTTCATGAGGGTTTTGTGTAGTAGATCAGGTCTTTGGAGGCCTAGACAAGAATTTACTCTCCTGTAGTAGACTTCCCATTCTTCCAAAGCAGACTTTACCTGCCTCTAGGAAACTTTATTAGTTGATATTTAGATTTATATGAAGAAAAGATCAAATATTTTTTCTTGGACATTGTCATCCTGAGGGTGCTTACACAAAGATAGCTTCATTTTTTCAGATTTTCTGAAAGTAAACCCTCTGTTTTTCCTGTGCCATTTTCTCTTGTGCAGAAAGTATGAAATATATTAGTTCTAATACAGATCAGCCACTTTGAACTTGAACCTTTGCTCCAAAGAATGTTTCCTGCTATGACTGAGCCTCTCTCTGTCTGTTGTACGTGTAAATGCATGGTTTGTCTGTACTTTGGGATTTGGATCTCTCAACAGCAGTATTGTTGCCTAGCAAGGTCTGGTAGTATGACACAAGACGAATACAGTATGTGCTGGTAAAGCTGATTTTAAATTCAAAATGACAGTCAGTGTGCCCTTTTTAGTCTTTCATTAATCATTGTTATATTAGTCACTGTTTATACTGATCCATATCCCTTTTGTTTTCCCCACTCAGATGTTGCAAGAGCAATTGAGTTACTGGAGAAACTGCAGGAATCTGGAGAAGTACCAGTACACAAGCTACAGTCTCTAAAGAAGGTGCTGCAGAGTGAGTTTTGTACAGCTATCAGAGAGGTATGAATTTGAGATTTAAAGTTATTTTTCAGGCTAACATTCTTCACCTGTAAAGAAAAGCTTATTTGCCTTTCAGTGCTATGTTGTATAAAGGATGATGGATCTGAGGTGTGTCTGTAGCTGCCTGGTGCTGTGCAGAATGTTGAAGGTACTGAGAAGCAGACACAGAACAGCTGGGTCAGCAAGACATTGGGGCTGAGGCAATTAGCCTTGCTGAGCAGAAAGGGTAATTAATTAGTACTTTAGTATGCTGCTTGCATTGTTCGAGGATCTGTGGTAACCTGTACAGCACTGTGCTGGAATATGGGGTCATGCCAGTTTGGGTCAGTGCAAGCTTGAATGCCTCTCCTTTGAGCTCAGGTAGGTGTATGATAGGGAGATGCTGATAAAATCAGAATGCAGTGAGGACCAAAAGGGGCAAGGCCGAAGTTAACTGAGCTGACAGGAATCTTACCTTGGAAGTCAGTGTTTGGGGCCCAGTGGGCTTTGCTCCTCACATCAGAAATCCTTGTCATACTGCTAAGAGCTGTGATCATTCCACTACCAGCTGTGGTCAGGGCCTTCCTAAGCTCTGCCCAACGGTAAATAAATAGTAATTGTTTTCTTCAAGTCAAGCACCACGCTTCTCCGTGGACACAAGCAGTATCTTTAAAGCAGTTAAATGACAAACACTTCTCTTGGGAGTTTATTAGAAAGAAAACATGGTTTAATACAACATTGTGTCAGATATTTTACCTATCAAACCAAGGAGACTCTTAGCCTGCTGAACAGAAGCAGCTCTAAATGCCCTAATGAAGGCAACATCTTTTTAGCAGAAAACCTGTAAGAACGTCTTTTTAGCAGAAAACCTGTAAGAACTTCCTTTTATCTATCTACTGCCTGGAACCAATCCTGCATTGCTAAAATCAGTGGGGAATCTAATGTTCCCTCCATGGTAGCAAAATTGAGTTCCTGATAACTAGGCAACAGCAGCAGATTGATTGAGTGGACTGCTGAGTGGCTGAAAGAAAAAAAGAGATGAGCAAACATTGGTTTAATAAGCAAAACTCTTTGTTTTATGGAATATATTCTTCAATGAATCAGAGAGAGGCTTCCACTTAATTAAATTGCAGTTTTCAAGACTTCTTAAAGGGAATAGTGTTCCCTGACAATAAATAATGGTACTATGTGCCCTTAAAAGCTGATATTCTGACTAGTCCTTTCATTTAACCAAACTAAATGTTTCTTTAAGTAACCACAGAGCATAGAAAAGTTGTGTGATTGTTTGGGGTTTTCTTCAGACAGCAGAGCCTGGTACTCCATTTGTTAAAGGCAGCTTTGAATCTTTGCAGCATCATCACTGAAATCTTAACAAATTTATATTCGTCTTTGGAAAAGAGCAGAAGCAAATACAAAATTTAAGAACTAGGAAGTTGGCTTAGAAAAATGCATTCTCAGTTCAATGAACTGAAAGTAGATCTTGACAAAATCATCTCAGTGGCACAAAAAGTCTTTACAGAGTATTGTGTAAAGACAACCTGCATGTGACTGGAACTAGTTGTTACACAAGACTTGAGTGATGATGAATAAACAGTTCTACTAACTTCATAAACAAAAAATGTATTTCTTATTAAGTATATATATAAGCTATCCTTCTAATATATTGCTAGCAGAGAACAAAATTTCTACACCCAAAAAATTTGTACAATTCACCGCCGTGTGAAAAAAAAATCTTCAAATATCCAAAGCCCAATAATAAATCTTTTCATTTAGGAGTGGGAGGATTGACATATGTACCTTGGGAGTACTTAAGGTTATTCAGTGTGTGACTTCTCTTTTTAGTTACATTAAGTCCTTGGCAAATATTTAGACTGTAACTCTCTTTTTTTCTACCAGTTGAAGAGCTGTTGGAAAACTTAAAAAATGATTGCTTCTATATTTAAAAAAAAAAAATTATAAAAGTGTGGGATATTTTGGTCACATTACATTGTTAGCCATCTCCAAGCACTGCAACAAGGGCTGAGAGGGTATCTGAGCTGTGTCATGTCATTAATCAGGGATGCCCTTCTTCTATGTCCTTCATGTACACTGGAGTTTATTGAACTGCACATATTTTTCTGAGTGTGTTTGAGTTTGAGATAGCTAAGGCCAGACAGAAATTTCTCTACAAATGCTGTCTCCAATTGTTTATCTTAGTTCAAGATGTGAGAGTGTGGTGACTAGATTTTAATTTTCTTTATTAGCATCTACACAGACTAGAGGAGAAAAGTTGTTGACATTGCAAGAGAATGCACTGCAGTCAGTTGGAAATAATAAGAAAAGTGGGAGTGAAGCAGACCGGGTGTGAGCCATAGGTAGGAATAATCAAAATGGGATGAGGAGGTAGGCTTTGTGTTCTTATGCAAATTCTGAAATAGACTGCTTTTTATATATATGCAGATATTCAGATCAGCAGTGTGCTGTGCTCATTCTGTAGTGCAAGACCTGAGCCTTATTTTCTTTCATCAATAAATCTAGTTAAAGAGATTAAGGCTGACTTTTGTAGTCATATAAACACCATAATAATCTTTGGGAAATAAAAATATTCATTTTCCAGTCTACAAAATTATGGAAACTTAACTGTCCAGTGAGCTTGGTTGTTAAAATAAATCCCAGAGAAAGTCAGCACTGGGCTGAGTGTAGGTGAAAGGATCAAGGATGAAATGCAATATGCACTGTACTAAGTAAGTGTGACTTGTCCCTTTTACTAGTAGGAATTCTTTAACTACAGAAGCAGGAAGTTACTTTTATGACCGATTAGACTTTAAAAGTATGAGATATGTTTTTAGATGACATACATTCCAATCGAATGTATAGGAATCTACCTAATGGCTGTAATTAATTGTATTTATGGGAGTCTGTTTCATAAATCAAATTTCAAATCCCTACACTAATATTCCATAGAAATATGGGGGTTTTTAAGTGACTGAGTGAATGAAATTTAAATAGAAGTACTTTAGCATTTTTCAAGAATGCTATGTTAGGAAATGGTGATTAATGGTTCTCACTTAGCTAAATATAAGTGCCACCAACTCAAATATTCTGTCTGGCACTAGGCAGGAATATGGATTAGCTCTGAAAATAATGGAAATAATTGAAGTGTATAATGGCCTCAATATTTCCTTTTCACCTGAATACCCATAGATCAGGAAACAAGTTAACCAAAGTCTGATCACACTAAAAGTCAGTTTGGACTGACTTTTAGTCAGTCCAAAAAAAATTAATTGTGTTTTAAAATTACTTATTTTATAAGCTCCCTAGCTACATGAAGCTTAATTAGCCTTTTATAGCTTTGTCATTTGATAAAACTTGCACAAATCTTGTCCATTAAGTCCTTTACCCTTCTAAATGTTTTTGCTGTTTATTTAAAGCTGTTGCTATGTTATAGCTGATTTCTAGGGGGTTACTGTAATAAATGAAGGGCTGTGAAAGTGAACGCATAATTGAGCTACTGAGAACTTATATTCATATGCAACATAAAACTCGACAACCTAATTGATGAAGTTACTTTAATCATTATAGGTCAGCAAAAGGAAGTCATAAGAACTGTAAGATAAGGTGGGTTTCTGGCTAAAGACCTGTGGGCACAGATGATAGAATAAAAAGCTGAGCAAAACACCGTGGATCATCAACAAGAAAATGTGACATGCCTTAACAGTTTATGCAAATTTCATTTACTGCTAACATTGATAATTGGTGGTCACGCACCAGGAGAAAAACAATACAGTTTGATAAACACTTGCATCTCCTGGTGAGCAAAATTTTCCTTCAGGTTGATTCCCTGATTTCCATTTCTGCGTGTTAAATATATAATATTCAGGTGTATTTTCTTTTTCTCCCAGCTTGCCTTTGCTACTCAATTTTCCATTTCAAGGTTAAATCTAAAGTTTTTCTGTATGGATATTATTTGAAATAAGATCTGACTAGGAAATACCTATGAATGGCAAAATTAATCAGATAAAAATGTGGTGTGGCAACCAGACACACAAAAGTAACCATTATTTTATATTGTTACGACTTCCACCAAAATATCACATCATCACAGAAAGGCAATTCTGTAGGATTCAGTCACTGACAAAGGAGGAGCTATAAACACAAAGTACTCAATCTTGTCCATCTTGTATGAAATTAGGCATTGGGAAAGCATGTTGTCTTTGAAAATAATTGAGCTCCCGCGTCAGTAGTTTAGAACTTTTCTAAGCTTGCTATAAAATATAAACAGAGCATCCTGGACGTTTAAAGACCCCTGTTGGCTTACAGGCATAAAAATGGCAATGGCAGAACACTCATATTTTTTATGAGGTCCTGACTCTCCCTAGCTACTTTAGAGATATATGTCCTTATGTTGTATAGTATTAAAATCACAGTTTCATTATGTATTAAGTAGGATAGTTTAACAAGCCTGGTCAGTGTATTGGAATTATTTCTTTAGATTAATAATTTTCATTTCCATGCCTTAGCAATCTGAATGCCCAGAATCCCAGTGCTGCTGATGTGCAATGTGTTTTTATCATTTCCTCAAGCTGCCCACCCACACTTTCCATTATTAACCCTGATACATGTCTTTGCAAATATTAAGGGGCCAGAAGAAGGCTGCTGGGTGGTGAAAACTGCATCTGATGGTACTGTGCTTATCACTGTGATACCATGTGTGACTGCCGAAGGATGGCTGGAACCCTTAGATGTTCATTCACTTCAGATGTCCCAGTGTGGTGGTGTACTCCATTTCTACAGGGCTGTTCTGAATAATCTGGGTAATAATCTGGGTATTAGCTGACTGAGGCAAAAATCCTCATTAATTCTTTTATTCAATTATTAATTTAAGATTTTAATGTTGGAGTCATTTAAATACCTTTTTTCATCGTGTTTCAAGAATCTTAACATTTTTTTGTCCAGTTTGCAATATCATGCTGTTCCTCCACATCTCAGACCTAGTCACTGAAAGCAGAATTTCATTGTTTTCTGCCTCATGAGTCCTTATATAAATTGAGGTGCACCAGGCCAAATTCTCTCAGTTGGCACCAAGGTAAGCCCCAGAGTCCAAATTCTACCCCGTGTTAATGCTGTTTTGGTTTTTGGGGGGGTTTTTTGTTTGTTTGTTTTGCTGGAGGCTGCATATTTGTTACAGGAGGAGAAATACAATTCTGGTCAGTCTGTCATCTCCACAGGGCAGGCCCAGCTTTTGAAGTTTTTAAATTATAAGATGTAAGCTAGGAAAAAAAAAAGATGTTGAGAAGACTTACTGCTATATAATTCACAGCACAGAACTGTGATTAAAGCTCAGTAGGCAGCTTGACATCTAAAGATCCCCTGCTGTCACATTTACCCGTGCAAACCAAACTGTTGGTCAGATTGAGCAGAAGTGATATGTCAGACTTACTAATAAGCCAATTAGTAAACAAAAGGGCAATAGGACAACACATGGGAGCAAAGTGATGGAGATTTATCAGCTCAGATTTGTACCTCAGGTCACAAAAAGCAGTATGGTTGTATTAGCATGATGCTTCATTAGACTGGCTGGGAAGCAGAGTTCTCCTTAGGCTAATCTGATACCTTGTTATAACTTGTCCTAGCGTTCCTGATAGCTTATGCAGAATCACCGCACCATTAATTTAGTAGTAGGACTCATGCAGTAGCAAATACGGAATTGTGCAAATTGACCAATTTCATTCCGATTTTTGCGTATTTAAGCATTGATTTATTTGTACCTTTTCAATAAAACGTGTATTTCTGGATGCTAATTGTAATGTTTTGTTATCCTTTTTTTTTAGATATTGGAGTGGATTATAATGTCAGCCAAACCAGTTCAGTTTATCTGAATTCTGGGGCTGTGTAGCACTTGCAAAAATGTTCTACTGTACTTTTCTATCTCTTTTTCATTTCCACTGTCCCAGCGATGAAAAGCCACATAAAATAATGATACAAGTTTCCACTAAATGAGTATTTCCATCACTGATAGGAAAGGACATTACTTAGCTTGACTCAAATATGATGGTATGGCACAGTAATAATGTATTCATGTTTTACGGAATAAATGCCTTCTGCCTCCTGGTTGCAGGTACTGTACTTACAATGATGAGCTGAGAGGAGGATTTGTAATGTAAGTTAATTAGATAATAAAAAATCTGATTTCTAAAGATGAGCTGTCTGCTCTTTGTCTTGCCACCATGCTGGATTAGGCATTGAAGAAGTTCAGCAGAAAAGCTTAAGTTAGCAGTAAACACGGAACTTCTTTTCTTAATTACCCTACTGTGTTAAAATATATGCTATTTGTTAGGGTGAATATAATCAGAAATTACTCCAATTTTGAAAAACAATGAAGTTTCATTTGCCACTTTACCATAACTGATTGAAGCATTACTCTGTTGCTTGCAAGCCCTGGATGGCATGAATAAGAACTTTGGAAATTATTACCTTGTAACTCAGCAGATGGCCTTCATTAATGGCAATTATATAAATTTACCAAGCTGCCCAAGCATTATCTGAGAGAAGGCATTATTTAGTCTCTGTGCAATTACTGAGTCCCTACCACTTTCATGACTTCACTGCAGGAGATTTAAAACAGCTGCTGTTGTCACTTTTTTTGTTAGCTGCCTAGAGCTAGGTACATAGATTTCACCAATAAAGTACCCTAGAATCTGGGACCAGACTGTATCATTGGTCTTTAATGGGTGCTGTCTCCCACTGGTTTTGATTAAAGATCAATTTTTAGAGTTGGCTGATGGCTATATATCTAATCATATTTATGCTCTGCTTGTGTAACTGTGCTTTGCACAACAGATAAATAAATATTTCAGTGTTTCAAGAGTCCTGCGATGTACAGAATCAAAACAATCACATTATCCTGTTCATCTTACAGTTTATCTGTGTGGCTGCATCATATTTACTAAAACTGTCTGAGTGGTGCTCAGGTGATGTTCTTATTTTGGCACACAGCTACAGTTGCTGTGCTATGGAGGGTGGCTCCAGTGGAACATATGTGGTGCATCTCAGCATCTTTTTTGCTTTCTCACGTTATCATTTTAGTTTATTGTTGCAGTGTCCTATTTGGTTATGTAAAACTCCTCAGAATAAACAGAATAGCCTCTGCTGTGGTTCATCTCAAGCCTGCTTCTTCCTCTTGAGAGAAATCAGCAGCAAGGTTAACTACTGAGAAATATTAGTAAGTGACAGGTTGTTGGAAGTCGCTGCACCTGTTTTTTTTGCCTTGATGGAGCCTCAGTATCCCTCTGTTGCCACTTAACTGATGTCAGTGATGAGGCTCATGAGAAATGTTGCTCAAACTCCATTTTTTTAATTGTGCCTTCAGAAAAGATAAGAAATTTTAAAACTCTTAAGACTCTATTTTAGCTATATTTTTGTTGGCATTTAAAGCAAGAAGCATCAATAGTTTCCTTCCTTCTCCGTGCCTTCTCAGCTTGATAGGAACATTTGAGATGAGTTGGCATGATGATGTCATGTTTCATCCAGGTGCTCATTTTGGCAAGGTTTTGGCAAATCTGTTAAAGTTTGGAATATGGCTGTTGCATATGTCAGCCTCAACAGCGTATACAGACTTACTGACAAAGTGGAGGAAATTAGTGTTTATTAATGTTCGGTGTATTTTTGAACTCAAAAGTAACTGGCAGTGAGGTCTAAGAGAGAGTTTTAAATTATAAGCTGTGAGTTCCAAGTGGTCTTAAGGGAATTAACTAATCACACGATGGTGTTTGTTTTTATCCTGGTATATTTCAGTAGAAGCAGCAAAAGAGACTTTTAGGACTGTATTTTGCTGAGGTTTAGTGAGTGCAAAGGATACAGTTTCTGCAAGACCTGTAGCACTGTTTTAAAGATGCCAGATCACAGTTCCCATTGACTTAGAGCAGAATATAGAACAGTGTGTAAGAGATAGGAAATAAATTAAATGATCCAATTATATTTTTCTTGTTCCTCATATAAGTACTTTTTACTTGCAAATAGAAGTCTGTTTTTCCTTATTTTTTAAAGGGTGTTAAGCAACTTCCTATTGATTTGAGTGTCAGTGATGACTCCAGACAGAATTGAAATTGGAAAGAAGAGAGGGCACACAGAGGTCTTGTGTGTCCTAACAGCAACACCAGGCATGTTTTAATTGACTCACCCAATGTGTGCAGAGGATGGAACATGGTGTGGTTTTGGGTACATCTGCTACATACTTCTGCTCACACATAAGGGAGGGAAGAGTCCTGGCCCCAGCCTGTGACCCCTGTTGGGCTGTTTCTTGGACAGACGCAGCATCATATGGCAAGAGCTCAGGGACCAAAACTTGGCTCAGCTTTCTGACACCACCACAGACACTGTCAGAACAGAGTGCACACCACTGTTTTCCACAGAAAAAAAATAAAAAAATTCCACTTTACTTTAACCTTCATAAAGTATTTCACCCTAAATTATAATATTATACCTTTGCAGTGATTATACTTAATTTATTTTAATGTCTCAGGCCTGTGCCGCTTTTTTCCTACTGCCTAAGGACAGCTTAATAATGCATCAGTATTCGGATCAGTTTTTTCACTTTGGTAGAACTGACCTAGTTTCCTCCATAACCCCCATCCCCTAAAGAAGGAAACATTTGAATAAAATATCCTCAATGAAAATGCTAAAGCCAACATTCATAATATTTCTTCTACGTGATATGAAATTAGAACTGTCTCATCTCCTCAAGTTGTTAAACAAGACTGAATTTCAGTTACAGGTTTGTACTTTTTAATGGGTTAGCATCCCTATGGCATCATGTGGCAACCTCCGTGCAGTGTTACTTCATGGAAGGGGATTGCTGCAACAATTGCAAAAATGAAGCAAAGTTTGGTTTTGAAAAAAGTCACCAGTGGTTTTCCCAATGCAAACATGTAACTGCTCGAAGGCTAATGAGAGCTTATCCTGTAAAAAATATTCTGAATGCCAGCAACCTTGAATGACCACATTCTGTCTGGTATAAATAGCTCATTAACAGCGACTAGTTGTCACAAAGCAGCTTTTTCAAATTCAGTTGTCGAAACTCAGTAGCTGCAGGCAACAACTTAAATAATACAGATATGTTGGTGCATCCAGTAAGAACAATAATGTATCACGTGCCTTCCTCTCAAGGGTAATTTTCGGCCATTTCAACTTCCCTGTAATCACATGTATCTATCGACTTGTCCTGTTGACATTGACAAAAGAAGAATTTTCATCAGCTTCCACTCAGGGGCAGACTGAAGATTATGTACAGTATATACACTGTGAGCTTGGGTGTGAGGTTGCCTAATTCTGCTTCTGTTGGAATTGCTCAAAAACTGTCATAGTCCTATAACAAAATGGGCTTTTGTGATTCGTTTGTTAAAACAATCTTGTTTAAGAAGAATCTAAGTTTATTGTAAACTTGAAGTTGTGGTGTGTATACATCGCATCCATGGCATTCTTCCACAAGCTGTGGTTTTGTGGGGGTCTGTCCCTCGCAAGCACTGCTATTTAGAAAGTTCTCAAGTACTCTTGCTTTTCCGTCATTCAGAATAGTCTCTTCCCCAGTTTTTTAGATTAACTTCCAAAGATAAAAGTAGCTATTTTTTTTGTAATCAACTAGATTGATAGAAAAGAAAATCAGCCTGCTTTCAACTACCCTATGGAACTGCTGTCTTCTGGACTATGATGTATGACTGTGCTTAGTACAGTATCTTAGAAAGAGGCTATAGCTCTGTATATATATAGTTCTGGAGAAAACATGCTCTTAGAGATGTAGATCTGCTTTCCCAAGCATGCTTATCACATGAGATGATCTTTAAAGAGCAGAACACAGTCACATAACCAGAAATTCCATCTGATATTCAAGAGATACAAAATTTAGCACACTGTTGCTAGATATTTTCCACTTTCATTGAGCTACCACAGGTTTATGGCTGAATGGAAATGCTCCACTGCTTTGGTTTTCAGCTTGACTAGAATTTCAGATGTAAAAAGTCATTATGAAGGAGAAATTAAGAAAGAGGAATTACAAAAGAGGCAATGTGGTTGGGTCAGCTGCATACCTCCATGCTGCTAATATGCACACTTTTGGTTGTGTGTGACATGTTTTCTTTTTTTAATGGCGTTGTCTGTTCAGGTGTCCTCTTAGATGGATAATTAGATCTGTTTGTAATTAATTCTATAGAAAAGCAAATATTGTTTGAAATTTCAGAAAACCTACCAAAGAGGGCAGAGATTTTGGTTGAGTTCTGAAAAGTCTGTAGTTCGAGCAAAAATGGCAATTGGTGTAAAATATTACCACATAAGATTCCATGGTTTATGTTGTACAAGAGGTTACCAGAGTTCCTCCTGATCTTTGTAACATTTAAGATGTCCTTGCTCGCTGACGTGGTCAAGCATGATCTGAATTGAGTGCTGAAGCACAGCTCAAGGGGAGTCTGTCCAGGCATACAAACCAATGCATTCCTTTCCACAGACATAAATATGTTGGATTAAGAATAGAAAATATAGGCGAGAGGTTATGGGTAAGGAAAAAGGTCAAACAGAACGTGAAAGAGTCAAAAATTACAAAAACAAAGTAGAGCGGGAGAGTCACAAGCACCACACTGGAGAGGTCTGCAGCTCTCCAGTGCACCTTTGCTCTGTAACTTCTGCCTGTCACAAGGCTGGGCATTCTCCTGGCCTGCCCTGAGGCCTGGATCTTGCACACCAAGGGAAATGAAATGTGGGTCTCAGAGCAGAAGGACACTGAAGTCCTGGGAGTCGGCTCCCAATTTGGAGAGGCGGGGAGAAGAGAGGCCATCAACTATGCTGAATAAAAGCATCTTCTGCGCTTCTCACTGTGGTAAAGGACTGATGAAGATATTTCTTTTTGCTTGACGTCTTAGAAGGAAAAAATATTTATCATCCTTTCCAACATACAAAGGCAAGTAGGAAGACAGGGATTCAGCTCGGTGACGGCAGATGCGTAGTACTGAGGTGTAAGTAAATAAGAATCTCTCTTTTAAAGCTTAGCATCAGTTCTGCAAGGATGCACAAATGTACACTGTTCCGCTGACATGACTACAGAAGTGCAGTGTAACCAGTTATGTCCTCCTTGCTCTGGTTATTCTCTTGCTAACTCTCCCCTCTGTACTGTCAGTGGGACTCTTGTCTTCCCTTCCTTGAAAGTCTTCTTCCAAAAATAGATACAAAATTTTTTTCTGTGCTTGAGGCAACAAAAAATATGGCAAAGGAGCTAAACCCAGATGATGCCAATATATGTTTTAAACATAATTTCTCTTTTTGCAGGGATTTTTCTTCATTTCACCCTTTTACCTGCTTACCTATGATTTACCTAAGTCACTTACTTAGATTGTGACTTCTTGAAGGAAGCATTTGATGTCTTTTTATTATTATCATACTGCAGGCACTGTGGAAACACAGCTGATTATTACTACTTACATGTATCATGTCATGCTAGGAAACCCCTAACATTTTGGTTACTTCCCCACTTAGAAATTTCAGAAAACTGTATCTGGGCTTGCTACATCACAGGTCTGAATTGCAATGTACTCTGTCTTGGATTATGTTTATGGGGGTTTCTGAGCACCTATTCATTGCTGTAAAATGACTTCTGCCTCATACCTCTGCCCTTCTGGTGTTCACATCAGCTTGTCCTAAAGTTGAGCATCATTATTTTAGGTACAGTTGTACTTAGAGTTACGTATTTCATCAGGGGGTGAATCATTAAATACCTATTACAGAAGTTAATGGAATAAAATTGTGTAATTAAATTCTGTCTTAGAGAATTCATCAGAAAAGGTGCTGCATCATTCAGGTTGTAAACAGAATACTGCTTCTAGACACCTTTACAAAACAGGCTGCTAAGTGCACTGTTTTTCTGGACCTTCTACAGCTTTGCCTTGACTTAAATAGCTGAGCCCTAAATAACTTGTTGCTTTGTTATGAGTCCATATGGAGTAATTTTTGGTAAGAAGCTAGCTCCTAAAGTACCTGTAGGCTGTTCCCCTTCCTGCGCTCCAGTAATCTTAAACCAGCTGCTTTGCCTCCCAGCTGAATGTGTGGGGATGAGGCCCATCATCATAACAATAATACCTGCTGCATCTGACTCACTACAGCTCCTGCTGGGAGAGGTAATAAAATGGGTATTTCTCTGTGCCTGCGAGAGCTGACACAGTACAAGGAGGATTCACTTCCAAGTTCAAATTTTCTAGTTGTAATTTACCTCCCTCACTCTTTTTGTAATCTTTCAGTAGTGTGGGAGAATAACTTTGGGTTATGTCTGAGGAGACTACCTGCAGAAGCTGAAAATGTCTGAGGTCTGTATTCATGCTTTCAGGAGTATTGCTTGGTGGGAGTGTTGTATTCTGTGCTCCACAGGAAAGAGAAAACAAAGCCAAGTACGTCTTGCTCCACAGCACAAATGCGATCTGTGTGAGCAAACCCCTTTCTGCAGCACACCTTTACCCAGTGAACATTCAGCACACAGACACTGACAGTTTTGGTAGAAATCACTGGGGGGAGAAATGATCTGAAACATTACCATTTACCTTCCAGCTGCCGGTTTGTGTTTTGAAACATTGACATTTCACCTGTAATTTAATCTCTATTACTAATTAATTGTGAAAGCTCTTTTCCCTAGGCAGTAAAACGTCAGACTGTGTATGGAGTCTGTCAGTAAATAATATTACTAAACACCCATATAGTCTTACAGACACTTAAAAAATATATAGCTGTATGTACAAAAATAGATATGTTCTTTTTCAACTTAGTAACATGTAGTAACCATTTAGTTACTGTACCAGGCAACTGGCTCTAGTTGGCCCTGCTTGATCAAGGCAGTTGGATGAGATCACCTCCAGTGTCACTTCCATCCTCAACCAGTCTGTGATATGCTAATTTTCTTTCTTCAGTGCAATCATACTGTACAGTGATGTCTTTCAAAATGATTCATATATCAGAGTCGACAAAGGTCACTGTTTTAAAATATTTCTTTAGTAAATATCCTAGAGGGGAGAATTTCAAATGCTTTAAATTAAAATCTCTGCCTTTTGTCTTTTTCTATACTGACTGTTATTTTGTTTAAGTAAAGAAATCTACAGTAGCTCTTATACAGGTGTCTTAATGGTAACATCATTAGATTCAGGAGAATTGCTATATGTTAAAAATATACTCACATGTACAGATAATAGTAGGAATTGAAAAAATATTTTTTAAATCCATTTCAATTACTTGTCACATACAGTGGATTGAACAAGAAGCTACATTCCATACCAGGAGGATTTAAATTCTACCTTAGTCAGTTTGAGAACAAAGAGATTTTCAGTTTATGTGTTCTGTGTACATAGAAGAGGGAGCAGAATGGATTTGTTGTGCTAAAATCACGGCTAAGGTGGTGCTGAGAACAGCGTAAATAAAGGGCTTAGTGTGGCTCCAGGAAAACAAACAACGTTTGTTTATGGACTTCAGTGCACTGCAAAAACGAGCCCTGATTAGATCTGAACCCTACAAAGAGTTTAAGGGGCTTGATGGAACAGGTACAATTAATCTGTATTTGGTTGTCAAACTGACTTAGTAAAAAGAAAGTTAAGTGAGTGTATATGCTTTATCATTCTTAAATTCAAATTACATTAAGCATTATTTAACAGTCAAATAGGATAATTAGATTTCCGAATGCCTCAAACATATTTTCAAGACTGGTTGCATCTGTTGCTTATAGACAGTGAGATCTGACATCTCACTGATAGAAAAAAAAAAATTCTTTTTTTGTACCAGGACTCTTATTTTCGTGAGAACTGTGCTGTAGATACCACAATCACTAATAACTCTCTGCAGAATATTTTAAATCTGTTAGCATTGAGAATTTACAGATTACCCAAGGATTATATGACACTATGGATCATATTTTTCCAGAAGTTTTTGAGCTGCTGGATTATTTTTCATCTTACTAATTTGATCACACACTTGTGAGTCCGTTTTTTCACCAGTATACAAGTTAGTTACCAGGATACTGGATATTAAAAAGTCTACCAGCTAGATAGTGGTAGGATGCAGTCAACAGGAAGTTACATGACTTCCAACCCAACAAACAATGACACAAATGTATCATTACCAGCTCACCTTTGTGATAATTGACCTTAGTCATGAACATTTTAAAGAACTTTTCAGTCTGTTCCCCTATATGAAATACTGTGACCTGTTTTTGAAGTAATTTAATGTCATAATAGCTCAATATTCAAATATATGCCTTTGGACATTTTAGCAAGCCACAGCATTTAAAGCTATGCAAGCAAAACCAGCATGTGTAATCTATTGTCATGTTTTAAGATGAAGGGGAACCTGAAGAAAATACAGCATTATTAGTGGTTCAGTACACTATGGGTTTTGAAGACACAAGTATGTCATGATTCATTATTGCAATTACATGTCGCCCTGATTTTTTCAGCCTTCTCTTCTGTTTCACAGTTTCATGTTTTGAGTTCTTTCTCACACTCTGGTCTGTAAACACTGGCAAATGTTTATCATAACTTGAAGTAGTTTACATTCCTGTTCTTAGAGATATGGACAGCTGATGGACAGTTGTCTTGACCAATGGGATGGGGAGAGGTGTCAACCTTCTCCCTCAATCCCTGGCCTTTTGTAGATATGATATATATTGGAGTCAGACTTTCAAATAAAGGAGAGTTTTAGTTCATGCCTTCTGATCAAAATGTGAGTGTGTGTTTGTGTGTGTGTGACAGAGTGCGTCAATTACACAATATTCTTATATAATGTAGTAATACTTCTTATGTAATAATATGTCCTACAACATAATACAATAAACACTGAACTGATCTGTGCAGTATAATGTTGAGTATGTAGGCTTAACCCATTTTTATAATGGTATCCAGTACTAAAACATAAGAAACCAAAAATCCTTTAGAGACTATAAAAGAGCTTTCTTTTCCCAAATGTTTACAAATAAGGGCAAAATCCTGGTTTCTGCTGTGGTCAGTGTCCATGTTCCCAATGAAAGCAAGATTTCATTTTGAATGGAGAAAGCAGGAAGATTTTCAGCATGCTCCCTTTGCCTCAGTTTTCTTCATTGGCCCAGTTTTTTTTGAATCCAGTTCTAGAATGACATTTGTGCTGACAATAGTCAAGACAAATAATCTTTTGCCGTATTGTGGAAGTGTTTGTCATGTTTTAGATCTCTGAAATGTATCACATTTGTTATCTCCTTTCCTTTTTGCCTTTTCCTTATGTATTATACCCCAAGAAAAAGGGTTCAGGGATCAGTCATCCCCAAACATTTTGCTACTTAAGAGTGCTTTATTAACAGTATGTCTGTCCCCTGAAGTCAGAAATGAGCCACAAATCTCAATTCTATTTAGATGTTTGTATCATATGCTTGTCAGTGTGTTAAGTTTCATATTAACAGGCTCAGGTGAGGAGAGATGAATCATTACGATACTGCATAACAAGTCATCAGGACAGGTGTCAAAAATGTACATTTTTGAAAGTACATTTGAATCTGCACTCCTCAAGGAACCTAAGGAGATTGCTGTAAAAGTAAAATACTTTAACAGCTGAAGTTCTCTCTGAGAGGAGTGCAGCCTGAGACATAAAGCACATGAAAAGACAAAATTTCTGATGAATTAGGTCATGGAAATGCCCACAGTAAATCAGTGACATGTAGGAACTTTTTTGTTTAAGTTTGGTGCATTTAGAAGAAAGTTTAAGAAAAGGTTTGGTTTGTTTGCGTTCACCTTTGTCTTCCAAAAAACTTTATGTATGTTATATAAAAATATTTTTATTTTTAAAGTTTGCTTTCAAAATAACTGGCTAGTATCAAGGCCTTGGTTGGTTTTTTTTTTTCTCTGAGAGTGTGAAAAATCTAGATAACAAAGGCAATGTAAGACAAAGGCATTTCCTTTCTCTTTACTGGAGAGGTTTAAAAGGCAGAGTTAAGAACCAAGGAAAGTGGGCCAAAAGTGTATACCAGAAAAAAATGACGGAAAGTTATATATATTGGCAGTGCTGATTTTATGTAATGTATGTGTATGTACAATTTCTTTTTAAAAGATAATCTTACTCAGTGACCATGCCTGACCTGACCTACCAAACTGTCAACCCCTTCTCACTATTCCTAGTTATGGTTGATGAAATGTAGTACTGTGACCTTTCTCCAGAACTATTTTCACTTCCATTCTTCAGCTGAGCAGCATTCTTCTTCTTCTTCTTCTTCTTTAGTATGCTGAGCAGCTTACATGTTTTTTTAACATCACTTTCCTAAGTCTTTTAGTGCATAAGAAAGTTTGGAGACCAAAGAAGCCTTTGTTGGAGGCTGAGACACCACTCAGGTCAGTTCAGATAGTTTGCATTCAAGTCAGTTGCCTGGAAACACAAATTTTTGATAACATAGACTTAACTGTTCTGGTTTCAGGAAACTACCTGCGAGAGAATGGAAGGGAATTGTGTTGGAAGATGTAAAGTTAAGTTTGGAAAGTATTGTGAGAAACACAGATTGATGCTCCATTAACCTAAGCATGCTCAAGTTTAGCAGACACTTGGCTATGTGATTGTGTGAATACAGTATTAACCAAAGTTAGTTCTATGAGAGAAAGGGACTCTCCCTTTCTGGTTAATATAAAGTCCTTGTTTTGCTGCTATAATTAATTCCATTTTATTTTCATGAACATTTTAGGTGTATCAATACATGCATGAAACCATAACTGTTAATGGCTGCCCCGAATTCCGAGCCAGGGCCACTGCAAAGGTAGGATACGTGCAGCTGTTGAAATACGTGTTACCAAAGTGATCTAGTAATTGACTGTGCGCGTGTGTGTTTCAGGTATTCGTGTGTACACTGTAAGAAAATTTAGACATCAGTGGCAGCCCAGAGTCTAGAACCAGTGCTACTTCCCAGGTAACAATCATAATGGAAAATTTCAACCTTTATGCTGCTTCTGTAGCTTAAGAAAAGAGAATGATTTTATGGAATATGATGCTTTTTGAAAAGTTGCTTTGCAAAAGCAAATCTACTGGTTCCTCTGTAGCAGTCTGCCTGCAACAAACAATATTTTAATGGACTGTTTTCCCATACATCTCATCCAGAGAGGAAACAGTTATTTGGGAGGTAGGAACTAATCAGTCAAAATTCCCCTTTTAACTAATGGAAACTGTAGGTACTGAGCAAGTGGTAAGGAAGAACAGTAGCAGAAATGGCCTGATCAACATTTTATTGACTCCACAGCTAAATGTAAGCCTGGGGTTTTTTCTGATACATTGCCTGTTTTAATAAAATATACTGTCTCTTTGTCCATGTGGACCTGCCTTTCTTATATCCTAAGACAATGACAGCTACATTACTGCTGCTCCTGAAATGATAAGGGAATTCACACAACCATGAAAGAACCCATTCTATGTGCTAGTATGAAATATGCTCTGTATTTTTATAACATGCACAAAAATTGATGCTTCCAAACAAGGGGATCCACCATGACTTCCTTTTTCCCATTATCATTTTGCACAAAACACTGTCTTTTATGTGGTATAGCAGATTTTATGCAAAATAACTTGCAAACCTATAAGTCTTTTTTTCGAGAGACTTCTTTATGGTCCCATTCCTGTGAACATAAACTCCCTGAAGTCCTAGTGGAACTAAGATCTCCTAGCATTAAATATTTATGTTTGGAGATTTTAATTTAAAGCTATATCAGAAAAGGAAGGTTGGGAGTGTGTCACAAAATGATTTAAGAGTATTTTAGGGAAGCAAGCTTTACAGTAGCAGCAAATAACCTAATATAGTCTAAATTGCAGCGTATTTTCCATATTAAATAGGACCTTATTTTCTGTAGGCCATTTTTCTGATTTTAACCTTGTAATTGAAAGCTAATGGTCAATGTAAATTTGTAAGATCTTTGGTTCTATATAGAGAAATGTGTATAAGAAATCCTGATTGGTTTACACTGCAGATAAACATAGAAATTATTGCTACGTTATTTAGTAAATGGGGAGAAGTCCAATTAGTGTTTCCCATTCTCATTTCTTACTCATATAGAACAGCAGGTTACAGAGCAATGTTTCAATATCGCAATATTTCCTGGTTATTTCTGGGCTGTCTGCATTTCATTCTCCTAGTGCATTCATGTCTGACATAATATGTATGCATGATGACAAGTTCTGCATGTGCAAAAACATGTAATTGAGAATGATCCATTATGTCACACCATCCACTAGCTTCTATTAAGCATAAGCATTATAGGATGCTCAAAAATATTAGTGTAATGCAAAATTGTTCAAGCATTTTGAATTACAAACACATTTTAAAAACTATAGAATATTTTCGTAATGTTTATTTAATGATTTATTAAGACCCATAAGTAAGAAAATGCTTGTAGTGAAAAATCAAGTATAAATGTAATATTTTCTTGGATGCAAGCTTTACAGTATGTTACTTTTTTTTTTCCCCTCCCCTGGAATAAGTTAGACAATCTAGATTTTTTTAATTGATTTCTGCATCTGTTGTTGTCTTAAGATTTAATTTTTCAATAAAAGTTTTGACAGAATTATATAATAAAGCCTCCTATTCCTATTCCAAAAGTTACTTGGTTTGCAAGATTTCAAAAAGATTATAAATTAAACTTTTAATTTAAGACTATAATTTGAGGATATAAAATAAATAATTCCAGAACTCCAAAAGCAAAGCAGAGAGTTAACAACTCAGTTCATCCACTTTATTTCAACTAGGAACACATTAGAGATCCCATTATTTTATCCCACAGGAATAAATTTTCTCCCTGTGAAAAGGCCAAAGAGGAAATGCATTAATGATCATAAGGGTGCGTCACCACAGAGTAAGGCTTCTTTTGCCTACTTCTGCCTCTGCTGGTAACTTTCTGTGTTCTTTGACAAGTCACCTCATTCTTTGTTCCTCTCTTTATCTCTTTATTTCAAGAACATTGGCATGGAACTTGATGATTTTAAAATATTTTCAGATAATCAGAAAATTTCAGAGTAAGATACTGAAACGTTTTCACAGGAAGGAGTTCTTCCTGCAAATGAACAATGAAGTGTCTATCACTGTTCCCCCTAAATAGCCAAATCAACCATTTTTTTCTTCCAGGCAACGGTTGCTGCATTTGCTGCAAGCGAAGGCCATTCACACCCGCGAGTGGTAGAGCTGCCAAAGACTGAGGAAGGCCTGGGCTTTAATGTCATGGGAGGAAAGGAGCAAAATTCACCTATTTATATTTCTCGCATCATTCCTGGAGGAGTGGCAGAAAGGCATGGTGGGCTCAAACGTGGGGACCAGCTGCTTTCAGTTAATGGAGTGGTATGTGGAAATTTGATAGAGCTTTCATTTTCATCTGGATTTTCATTTTTCACAGCTGTTCTAACATCATGATTTAAAATGCAGCCACACAAAACAAAAATAATTAGTATACTGTGAGAGACCCTTCAGTGTGTGTTTGTGGTGCAGTAAGACAGAGCTCCACCAAGAATTTTGTGCCATTACAATTTCTGTTGTAATGGAGAGTACTTGAAGAGCTTCATTTCAAATCCACACCAGAATTAGCTGCCTAATTTATAAGGAACCTATGTCCTTAATTGATAATTCTGTAAATTTCTCTTGCAGTAAAAGATTAATAACAGACTGTCATTCTTCCGTTTTGTAGCCTTTGAGGCATACAGCCCTTTTCAAGCACAGTAATGGCACAGTGGCACTTGTGTAGTCTTGTGACCTTCAAAGCCTTTGAGCACATAAAATTGAAAGAAATTTGGTAAGCACGTTTGGTACTGATTTGCAGTGGAGGGTGCATTTTATGTATCTTTTAGTGATATTCATCCAGCTGTGATACCTTTGTCAGAGAAATCAGCTGTACAAATGTTCCCATACAGGGAGCATGTATGCCTGGTAAAAAGGTACATTTTTTACATGGTCATTTTTCATGTAAATCTAGGTGGAGTATTTTGTAGTAATTTCACTGTGAATGTAAATATGGAGGTTAAAAAAAAAGGGCTGTTGGAATAGAGGACACATAAGGTTCTGACTCCATGATATGGGTCAAACTCTGCCCTTCATTTTGCTTTGTGTTCTCTTTCACAAAGGAATGTAAAGTGCTGAAAAGATAAGGATAATCATTCATATAACCTTACCCTTCCCTTTATGAACACGTAGTCTTTTTCCATGCAAAACTCCATCTGAGCTTGTATTTAAATGCATCAAAGGCACAGAGTAGCAGTTTCTGAGTCCAGTCAGCAATCTAAGACTTTAAAAGTTAAATTTCTTCTTTGTTGCAAGCCCATAAACAATAAAAATGTTTGTGTTTTCATCTGTTTCTCTCAACACTAGCTATTCCCTTTCTCTTGTAACAAAATATTTGTGTAACGCTTCAGACAGGTTTTTTACTACTTCTTCTATCAATTATCATGGTCTCAAAAGAGAAATACTAATTCTGAAAACTTGGTTGTACCAAATAGCAATGAGAAAGGAAAGAAAGACCCACTGAAAAGATTATTTTTGTATTTAGAGTCTAAACAACAAAATTAAAAGTTTGAATTCAAGTTGCATACTTGAAATAATCACAGGATCATAGCATGGTTTGGGTTGAAAGGGGCCTTATTGATGATCTTGTTCCAACCCCCTACCACGGGTGGGAACACCTTCCACTAGAGCAGGTTGCTCAGAACCCCATGCAACCTGACTTTGAACTTCCAGGGATGGGACATCTACAAATTCTCTGGCAACCTGTTCCAGGGCCTCACCACACTCGCAGTAATGCGCAACTGTTCATAAACCAGTCTGGGGCTGAATAATCCCACACAATATGATTTGTAAAAAGGCGAAAATTATAGAAGTGATTATTTGTTTGCAGACAGCTTGAGACAGGACAAAAAAAAATCTAAATTTAGCATTGTTCACTGGGACTAATTCCCTCTGTGGTTCTCTTAATTTAGCTGGAGAAAAGCAAATATTATACAGTATGTGCAGTAGAACAGACAGCTCAGTGGTGAGACATGAAATGAAATATCTGTAACTTGTTTGTGCTCAATCACTGATGGTTATCCAACTTCATAATTAGCAACATAAAATTAGAGCTGTGTGTTCAGAATCCAGATTTGTTATCCCAGCATGACTGGGGAAGAGTGTTCCTTGAGCTGTTTCACTGCATGTTTAAAAAAAAGTGGTTTCTCATTGTACTGGGGATTTTGTTACATACTTTTGTCCCACATCCCCTAAAAATAAAGGAAATGGAAAGCAGTAAGCTCTGCAGATGGCTCGACGAAAACACTTGCTGGTGCCTGTTGATATCTGGCAAAGATTCTGCATTTGTCAGATACTTTGTGTGAGTCAGATACAGAAAGGATGCAAAATAGATTTAAATTACTACTTTGTCAACCAAGTATTTGTTTTGTGATACCTAATAGAAATATTCTTCTCAGTCTCACAACTTGTGGGCTAACAGATTTTCTTTCTTGTCTTCAGGAAAGTGAATTTTTTCTTTCAGATTTATGGCAAGTCTGTGAACCAGGATAGACTAATGGTTGGTATTTGTCCACACAATATCTGCAGTTATTTCACCTGTTCTTGTCTTTATAATGTTTTGCGTCCTCCACTTTTTGACACAATCTGCCAATGCGATAATGGAAAAAAAAGGAATACGTTTATATAAGTATATGTAATAAAAAATTACACGTTAAGTAAATATATACTTTCCAAAACAATTTTACCTATTTGGTGGGCAGTTCTAAAGTAACATGAGAGTCAGATCCTTGCAATGTCCCCCACCAGCACAATCCAGTCAGCAAAGTACCTTTTATAGGAATGACCGATACCAGCAGGAGTCCTTTGCCAGCACAGCTTTAGAGGTTTGCAGAGGCCGAAGAATTCCAACAACAAAACAACTTGCTTTGCCCTTTCATTTTCCCCACTCCAAGGGCCTCTGCTATTTCACTTCTGCTGCTGTTGTTAAGCAGGTAACATTTTTGTAATACCTTGAAAGTTGTAGTGCAAGCAGCAGTAAAGACATTAGGAGCAAGTTTAACAATCATATTAATAACACCTGAAAACTATGGTTGTCAAGATCTGAGTGAGGTGTGTTCAGAAAGCAGGGGTTTTATTTAGCAGTGCTATGTTTCAGGTTTTTTTCCCTCTTTGCTTATAGCTCAGAGCATGAGGCTTAATTCTGTATCATTACTATTCAGATCAATGGGAGTTTTCCATTGACCTGGATAGCAGCAAAGTCAAACCCTTCATTTCTAATTGGGAAATACTGTCTAAGCTGGAAGAACAAGGCTGGGGACAAACAGGAGAGAAAACAAACAATAATGAATTAAATGCACTTTGCTAGGTTGTTGAATGAAGTATTAAAACACAACATCTTGTTATTCCTCCACAAAACAATCATAATTTCTTATTGGTGTCAATAAGAACCATCCAGCACTTTGAAAGCAAACAAATGTTTCTGCTTCATGTAGCTTGGGAGGTTACAATGTTTGTTCCTTGCCTAAGTTCATGCTGTTGTACAGTAAAACCAAAATGACACCACTGAATATCCGCTCATTTCCTCTGAATGAGGAAATGCCTCATTCAGAGTCCATGCCATGCCATACTGACCACGATTTACAAGCAAAAAAGGAAATACAAAACAATGCCAAATTTTGTACACTTTCTCTTAAGGTGAGACTTATATTTCCAAAAGCATGGTATACATAAGAGTTTTAAAACACAGCAGGTAGTAAAACTTTATTTTAGGTGGGAAGAAAAGGACTTATTTTTAGATGATCTAAAATCCATGTGAAGGTCACAGATGTTCAGGCTGTTGGGTTTTTTTCAGAAAAATAAGGGGTATTTTATTTTTTGAATACATCTTACAACATGTGGACAATCATGCACCATTAGAAAATTTTTCCCTTTTTCTTAAGGGGTGTAATAATGCACGTGCCTAAAAAGCATAGGACTCCAGTCAGTCCACTTAATGGTAGAAATGGAATACTCTATTGTCACGGTAGGACACAAAATAGATTGACTCCACATAGTTGTCAGAAGAGAAAGAAGGCTTCTTTTACAATTCCAACAGCTTCTTTTATAACATGCTGTGCTAAAAAGGTCTATTATTGGTCCATGGGACTGACACTTCTCTCTGTTGGTTAAGTAATAGGAAACAACACCTGGGGACAGCTGTTATGGGAAAGGGAACACTGTTTACTTAGTCTGTTTTGAGAAACAGAGAGAGATGTTTTGAAAAAAGAAACTGTTGACAGCTTTCCCTTGGGAAAGGAGCTAGCAATGGTTAGCAAGCTAAAATTCAGGCACAGAAATGATGAGCCCACACTCTTTAACAGCCAAGTCACCTCCCTGTTTTGGAAATTTACTGTTCCAAGCAATGTTAGCATAGAAATCAGGGCTTGAAAATTAATACATGCCCAGCAGTGCATAAGTCTTACTTAACACTTTCTTTTTAGTGGTCCCTTAAAAAATGTAAGGTGTGGAAACTATGTAAAAGTCTGACAAGCTTTCCATGTGAAAAAGACACAGCTCTAGATCAAAGCACCATTTTCACTATTCAATCTGTTCTCCCTGCTCCCAGAGTGTGGAAGGAGAGCACCATGAGAAGGCAGTGGAGCTGCTGAAGGCAGCCAAGGACAGCGTGAAGCTGGTGGTGCGCTACACTCCCAAGGTGCTGGAGGAGATGGAGGCTCGCTTCGAAAAACTGAGAACAGCCCGGCGCCGGCAACAGCAGCAATTGCTCATTCAGCAGCAGCAACAGCAGCAAACTACACAGCAAAACCATATGTCGTAGGTGAGAGGATTCATTGTTCTTCCCTAAAGTCCACTGGCAGCACCCAACCTGGGCCGGCCACTTCCATGGGTCTGTCGGGACAGCATCTGGTGCCAGAGCCCATCTCAGTCCCAGGCAGGAGCAGGGCAGCCCCAGGCCTGGGCACTTGCCTGGGGATAGAGACAAGCTGGGACATGAGCCCACAGGTGGGCCCAGCTTAGTGGGATGTCACGGTAGGACATGAAAACAGATTGACGCCATATAGTTGCCAGAAGAAGGCTTCATTTACAATTCCAACAGTTTCTTTTATAACATGCTGTGCTAAAAAGGTCTATTATTGGTCCATTGGACTGACACTTCTCTCCACTGATTAAATAATAAGAAACAACACCTGGGGACAGTTGTTATGGGAAAGGGAACACTGTTTACTTAAAGTGTTTTGAGAAACGGAGAGAGATGTTTTGAAGACAGAAACTGTTGACAACTTTCCCTTGGGAAAGGAGCTAGCAGTAGTTAGCAAGCTAAAAATTCAGACTCAGAAAATGTCGAGCCCACAGTGGGATCCCATGGCTTGGCAGGTCAGGGCTATGGGGAGCTGGAGACTGGCCTTGCTGGGGCAGGAGGTGATGGCCCTAGGGGCTGACATGAGGTCCTGGGCTGTGGACAAGATGGCGGGAGGCCCAAGGGGGACAGTCAAGGGCCTAGAGGTACCCTTGGGGGCCCAGTCAGCACTTACTGCAGTCAGGATGAGCAGAGCTCATTTCTTTGGTACATTTCCACATGTTTTTTCCCAGTAAAAATGCATCTAGATAAAGCATTTTCAATTAGTCTGTTACCACTCTGCAATAAAACATCAAGATTTGTTGGTGGTAGGTGAAGAAAAGTCTTCCAGGCCTCTTCCTTGCAAGAGGGAACCCAAACTTCATTCTGGTTACTCTGCAGGGCACCTCTAAGTCCTTGATTTTGGATACAGTTTGGTAGGAAGTATTTCATTCACTCTTGACTGGCATGCAATATCACAATAGCTTCCAAGAGTCTTGCAAGTCTCCCTGTGGCATGTGAGGTTCAGACATACTCTGTATATGCAGTTTTTCTGAAATTGGTGAGAGTTTGTGCTATGAATACATTTACAGATATGCTCCATTTGCCTATGTAAAAGTAAGTACGAAGCATGTTCCAATGGTTTACATCCAAAGCCTCATCTCGTAGCCATTTGTTCCCAAAACAGTATGGGTGTACTAAAGTGTCAACAAGTGGCTCAGAAAATCCCCAAATGGTCAAAATCTGAAGCTCCTAGTGATGGTTTCATCCTTATTAGTGTTGACACTGACCTCTGTTGGAATTCAGGGGTAACCACCTTGTAAATACCCTGTCCTGTGACCACCAGAATTGCAGATTTGTTGATGCAAGCAAGGGCCCTGAGAAGGTTTTGAAGCCTACCTCAGGGCCTCAACTCAGACAAGTAGTATAAACAGTAGTATTTCATGAAGTAAGTTTGGGGTTTCTGTGTAAAACAAGGCCATTGCAGGAGACAGACATACACATGAAGTTTTCAATTTTTTTCACTTACCTAAATAATTTCATTAGCAAGTAAGGAAATTTTTTGCTGATTTAAAGTGAAAGGGGAGAAAGGCAGCAGAGACAGCCAGAGGCTTAATTCCTCAATTCTTTGTGCTTGCTTTGAGGAATGTGTTTCTTTGATTCTAGGTTGTTCCCAAGAAAGAAGAAACCTCAATCAAGAGCGCAGTAATCAAGCAACCAGAGCTGTACTCTAGTATTCCAGCAAAAGCAAACAACTACAGGAACATGAAACAGAATTCATCTGGAGAATGTACAGTACCAGACTAAAGTGAGCCATAGGGAGGGGTACCATTATGATAAGGCTTTTCAGCACGCAGCAGTCACAGATACCTTTTATTTCAGTGACTCTGTTCCAAATGAGAACAGCATGATTGGTAAACCCTATGAAACAGCAAAGTCCAGGGCTTCCAAATAATTCTGTTTGATCTTGTCTTGCACTCCGTACTCTGACAAATTTCTAGTTGGCTTTCTCTAGTCACTGAAAGTTTTGTTCAGGGAGGTTAAGACTGGCTGCTTTTGAGAGCAGGATCTTTCTCTACAGTTATCTCCAAAAATGAAAAACATCAGTTCAAAATTTTGTCACAGACATCAAACTCGTACATCACATTTCATAACCACTTTGTACTATATATTGTAGAGCTGTTTTAACCTAACTTCCTGTTTATAATTTTCAGATTTCCCTCTTGAAATAGCAATTTACTATATTTATAAAGTATTCCATTTGTAGAAGCAATTGGCTTTTTACTCTTGGTGTTTCCATATATTTTATTATGCATCAACAGAGTGAGAAAGTTTTAGGTCAACTTTAATTTTATTAGTAGTAAAGTTAGGGAAGCCTAGAACTGTATTTTTAAACGTAGGTATTGCTTGTATCTATTATAGTTACTATTCAGAAATCTATAACTAGATATATTATATATTTATTCCATAAAATATATATTGTCTGAATGTACCTATTAGAGAAGTAGGGTCTTTGCTTAGCATGTATTGCAAATGTAGTAAGCTAACGTTAGCAAAAGACCAAGCTTTGTTTGGCAGATATTACTGTGATAGCATAATCTCTGCATTTCTGTATTGTTTAATTTATTTTCCAGTCCAATGTTAATATATTTTAGAGAGGAGGAAGTGTAAGTTGTTTCTTTTGAGACTCACACATCATCATTTAAATCAATTTGAAATTAGAGTTCAGACTTTTTCTTTTTCTTTTTTATTAAACCAAATTGGAATGTGCAAGCAAAATCTGTAAGTTCTTAGGTTTACATGTCTGCTTTTCCAAAGAAGATAGTCAAAGCTGGAAGGCTATAAATGTCATCTGCATTCAAGAAAATAAGAAAATGGACCCCCAAATCCTAAAAAAAATGATAATTTTTACATGCCTTTTATGCTTCATTAGAAAGGACTTGGGGGAGAAAGGGAAAATTGGGGAAAACCATACAGTCATTGCATGTTGAAAACTCCTGCTGATGTCAGTGAAAGTTCAGTAATGTGAGAAATGGAATGTAGAAATGGTCGGAAACAGTGCTCTGGTTGTGAACTTGGAGCAAAGTCAAAAACAATTGACATATTGGAGGATCTATTCTCAAACAGAGACAAAGGAAAACGGGGGAAATCGGCAGTATCATAGCATATGTTAGAAACCAAATGCAGGCTAGCCAACAGTCTTGACAGTGTTTGATCAGTGTAAATAGCCATTGAAAGGAAATCACTGTATTTTTAAAACCAAACAGCATGAATTCATCTAGAGAAGCATCATTTTATACAGAGAGGTAATTATATTTAGTGGTCATTGGTGACAATATCAATTAAGACATTGGAGTTTGAGAACTACCAGAAGTGAAGATGAAACATATTGTATTGTGCTCTGCACGGTGTCTTTTTTACTTAATAAAATTGTATGTACCTATTTTAAAATTGTTCTCAAACAGGCATTGCTATTAATATTAACAGTATATACGTTGTTATTATGACTGCATATAACTGTTCTGTATCTCATCAGTATGATTTGAATTACACTGATAGCTGCATTTTCAGAGACCAAGTATTCAGATTTAGTCAGCCCACTGTACTGCATTTTGCCAAACCACCTCTCCACCTCCTCCCCTCCTTTTCCTCAAAAAATTTGAGTGGAATGTGCTGATTAATAAATTTCAATAATAGACTGTCATTCATATAGAGAAGCATATAAAATTCATTTTCATATATTATGATTCAATAAATTATTTATACACATTTAAATTAACATTCCAGTCTTTGCCAACATTTAACAGTAAGAACTGTCAATGACTTTGGAGTGGAAAAAGGAAGAAATAACTCTCTGTTGCTTTTCATGCTCCTTACTGATCAATAAAACATACAGCCACTTAATCACAGAATAACCACTGTCCCTAAGCCTATGATATGGTTTTGCTTGTAGCTGGTATTTTCGTTTGTGATTTAAATGTATTTAGTCCTGATTCAACATGGTACTTCCACATGTGCTCAGCTGAATTAGTATCTAGAAGAAGTGCAGGGAAAACAACCCTTTCCACATGGAGGTCTGCAGGTATCTGTGCATTGTATTTTAACTGATTGGTCTCCTGGCCTTTGCTGTTACACTACACTAAATTGATAGTCTTTCAGCCAACTTAGTTTTATTGCCTATATTTACCTTTGGGGCTCCCTCATGTTTCTCTGCACTGGCAGCAAACTGAGATAGGAGATTCAAGATGCCTTTTTTGTCTCTTTTTTTACAGTAACCAAAGGAGTGTTTACACACTCTTGCATCATGTTCACTTACACTGAAGATCCAGATGCAGAATCTAATAATAACAGAGATTCAGGGTTGGTGGCATTTTTTAGTGAAGTTGATGGCTCTGCTGTGCTAGCCATAGTTTTTCTGTTTGTGACATTTGATCTGACTGGCACTTTATAAGGTATTGAAGAATTTCATAGCCTTTGATGAAACAAAAAGCTCATCAGCTTGAATTTCAGAATTATGCAGAAAAGTGTCTGGAAGTACAAGGACCATTCCATGTGTAAGCAGTGGATTATGAGCTCGAAGAAGTACTGTCCCTCTATAAGTGAGACCATTTCCATGTCCAGCATTCAATAAAACAAAACAGATTTCTAAACCTTAGAGTATTCTGGGCCAGTTTGCAAGATTGTGCTGCCTGCTGCAATACACGTCTGATGAGACATACAGCTCGTGCTTAGCCATGAGGTCAGGATGAATTAGGGATGTGCTCAAACAGTCTTGCAAGCAGACCCATGTTAACCCTGCTTGTCCATGAAATGAATGCAGTCTGAACGAGCAGAAAGATTTAGATACATGTTTGATAAATTCATTGTCTCTACCTTCAGCTGTCCAAAATCAAGTGGTGGAGCTGACACTGACTGTTTCCAAATTCAGGAGTTAGAGGTATCCATTAAATGTGATTCATTACACCTGTCTCTGACATGCGTCTTAAAATAAAGTAAGGCATTCTGTTAAAAAGATTATAAGCAGAGCCACTGCTAAGCAACTTAAACTACTAGCTTGGAATAAACAGTGGCTTTTGAGAGGGTCTTGCTGCTACATTCATACACAGTGTCGAAATAATAAATAGAAAGTTCCCAGTGTTTGAATTCCCTAATCTTAAACCTCTACATTCATAGCTCACATGACCAAGAGGCCTTGCACATATTCTGGTTTGTAAGGAGGTTACTGTCACTACAGATGTCTGTTCTAAACCATTCTAAGAAATTTCAGAGCTCAGCACAGGTATTGTTAGCAAAATGCTTTGGTTGTGATACATACAGGAGCAGATGGGAAGCAACAAGCTTCAGCCTGTGAATGCTAATAGCAGACGTCTCTACTGCCACCCCCAACACTGGGCTTGTGTGTGTGCATTTTACAGTACCTACAACCAAAAAGATGAACTATTGCTTTTGATTACAAACAGAGATGCACAAAAATGACAGCCATTAAACTTGCACCATAGGTATCTGGGATAACAAAAGTCATAGCAAAACTTGCCCAGTTCTGAAATCTAAAACCTGCAGCTATCTAGGATTAAGTAAAAAGATGACAAAAGCAGATGTCTAAAAGGAACAGCCAAGATCCAAGAGGAAAAAAAAGTCACATAGGAGTTTAATTTCTGATTAGCTTTCAATTTACTTTCATATAGTTATTTTCACATATTGTCAACTCATCGACCACAAGTGAAGCATATGATTCAGCAACTGCAGTTCCTGTTGTCAAAATCAAAGATCTGATGGGATGGAGGAGTACCTCTTCTCCTCCTTCCTCTCTCTGAGGTGTGTGAAGCTGGATTGTGCTGCAAAAAAGGTGATACCCAAACATATCCCAGTCTTACAGAGACTTTCTTCATTAGTCCTATTACAGTTTCTCCCCACCAGCAACTCTCAAGAGAACTCTAAGTGTGTTTTCTCAAAGTGAGTGTGTTAGACACATTGACACACAAATTCGTGTTCATTTCAAGGAAAACTATATTAAGCCTGAAGTTGTAAATCTTGCTCAAGCTTTTAATTTTGACATCCCAAAACAGACCAACACAAGTTACACGTATGACCAGTTGGGAGCCTGAGATCAGCTTGTGAACTGGCCCAATTAAAAACTGGATCTTGGGAGACACTTCCATAAAGTTTCTGTTGAAATTGAAGAGACATAAAAGAGAAAGTACAACCTCTGAAGTACAGAGTAGCCAGTGCAGCACTACAGAAGAGGGAAGATACTTAAAATTTTTCCCTTATCCATGAAAACTTCTCCAGAAATATAGAATATTATTTTATCTGAACAAGATACTTTTTTATGTTGGAAGGATAAACCATGTCTCTTACAGCAGTTTTTAGAAAGAACAAGACAAAATGCTTAGCTGAAACAGAATGGGAAGAATTCTGGGTATATTAAGGTAGCCATGAACAATTTGGTGGGCAAGAGTGGCCCCAACTCAGATGAGATTAGCTCAGGGGTACTTCTTATTTACTGATCTCTCTCCTATCACTTCACCTTTTAGCTTCATGAATTCCCTTTGACAAGAGCCCAAAGGTCACCACAAAGCTATTCCAACTGTAGTATTCCCCTACCCTTCTTTCCATGTGAGTTTTCTGTTGGCTGAGCCATGACACTTTTTTATCCCCTACAGTCTCTTCAGCCAAGTATGGCATTTAGGCTTTGCCATGTCTACCTTCTGGAGTGCTCTGCTCTTCACTTGCACTCCATATCCATTAGCTGCCCTCTCATGGCCACCATAGTCAGCTGTCTTACTTGCCTTACATGAAATTATTGCACTAGCCCTCAAGGATACATGGAGGAAAATATATTGAGAGGGTAGAAAAATGGTAGATAAACCTTGAAAAAATATATAGATATGCTGAGAATGTCACCTCATTCCTGAGTCACCCCTTTTTCATCAGGTGGCAATTTTCACTTTCATTTAGTTCCCTGCTGACAAAGCACTCTGTGCCATGACAGTGACTGTGGAACAACCAACCACACACCCTCCTCTGGCTTAAAAAACTGCTCTTTGTCTGGAACAAATGGACATCTAGACCTGCTGAGGCATTACTCTGTGAGTCTGCACACATACAATAGGTCAGAGTCACTGTGCACTCACTGAAAAAGTGAGGTTTACAGCTGAAGAAAATCCTTCACATCTGGCATGTAGATCCATGCCTGCCTGGAATTTCACAGGTGAAAATGTGGAACCAACTCCTGGCAGCATCCTAACACTGACTCAGTGCCTTCAGCCATCCAGTCTGAAAGCACATTATAAAAAGACGTCCAGGAACCCATGTTTCATTTGTTTTGAAATTCTAGTTCAAAGTAAGTTTCCTACAGTAAGCAATGAGAAAGCAAGAGCCTTTCTTAAACTCCCAAGGATCAAACATGTAACAAACTATTACTTTATTTTCTAACACCATGCTTCAAGTGCAGAACTTAACACCAGCACCACCTTTCAAGCTTCAGTTTTGTGCATTGTTGTCCTTACCTCGTCTGTAGGGTTGAGACAAAGAAATTAAACTATTCACCATTGGGTCTTAATACCCCCAAAGCAAAGCATAAACTTAGTCACGTAAAGGGGGTTTAAACATCAAATAACTCAGACTAAAGTGTAAGCGCTGACTGGGTCTTTTGAGCAATATTTGTGTATGGCACTGTAGCAGGTTTACAGCCCCGCTGTACGAATCTGTGTCCCTACCTCCGCCCGACTTCGATCGGTGGGCACGGCCGGTGGAGCTCTTAGCTGGATAAATATGCCAAGGGAGACGCCTAGTGTGAAACCGTGCTCATGGCACCCAGAGCTGCTCATTCCTCTGCCGCTGCTGAGGGCTTCTTTCCTCCTAGCGTTAAAGAGCTGCGCACAGCGATGGACGCAGCATTCGTTCAGCATATTGCCACACATTCTGCTGTGAGTGGACAGTTCAGAGCTGAACTCGATTTACATGTAGAATAACACCCCAAGAGTGAATACTCTCTGTGCTAAGAATGGCAAGTAGCAATAGGATTATGGCAATAAAGGCAATACTCTTATCTGGGTAATAATTCTAGGGTTAATGTAAATATTGCTTAACGTGGTTATTGGACCACACACAGCCTTTGATCATGCTTCACCTGCTGCTGCTGCTGCTGAAAATTATACATACATGTGCTGATTAAAAAAAAAAAAAAAAGTCCCAAATGCTAGGCAAGTGTATCACCTACATTGAAGTAAATGATAGATGAAACACATCTCCATGCTTTGCTGAAGGAAGCCATTTAAACCAGGTGCAGTAACAAATTGATGCAAGCTGTGAATCTCCTGATGCGGAAGCTGCTCTGCTTTTAGGGGGGGGACTTGTCAAAAATAGCCATCAAATTGGGTTTCCATTGTAGCTGTGATTTTCTCTAGGATAATAACAGTCTGTACCACTGCCTGGCACTACCCTTCTCAGTAGGACACCCAAACAGAATCCTGGATCATTAGATCCAGGTGTATGATGGATTAGCTCTAGAGGCATTTTTACTTCTCCCCTTCTAGATACCCCTATAATTTTTTCCTCTTCCTCCACCAACTTTAATAAGGCTTTGATATTTAGCTGAAGTATGCTGGCGTCTAAAAGTTCTCCCCCCCTTTTTTTTTTTCAGCAGGGAAAACAAACCAGTAGCTACATTTTGTATACCACATCTTATATTCTCAGGCATCTTCCTTTCTGAAAGGCCTGGGAGAAGGCAATACCCCCAAGAAGCACCAGCTTGACAAATACAGGAGCCCTCGGAAAAGTGGCACCAGTGTTTAGAAGAAAGTACAGAGGAAAGAATTTAAAATGATAAAATAGTCCTATACCTTCAGCAAGCTCCAGAGGTAAAGCCCAAGCTCTGATAGCCTTCACTGTTTGTTAAGGATCATATGTCCTGTTCAGTTTTCCTGCTCTGGTGATGGTGCTTAACAGCAGCCCAGATTCTCCAGTTCCATTAGAAACCCCCTGACTGATAAGGGTTACAATCCTAGGCAAGGAAGGGTAACAGGAAACCTATGCTCATCCTGGAATTGGTTGGTGTGACTACCTAACTGTTTGCCAAATTTAGACTTTAGGACAAGGTAAGGCCAAAAATTGATTTTGTCAAAATACATGCCAATTGCTTCAAATAATAATCTGACATCTGTAAACAAGTCTTCCAATGAGGCTGGTGCGGCTGAGGCTGGTTTCTTCCCTGTATCCCTGGCTAAATCTAGGATGATTATTTAAATCTCCATGGAGCAAGGATGTGAGAAATGTCATTGACTCCAATGAAGTGCAAGTGATTTTCATGCGATACAAAAGAGTTTACAACAGGGTCTTTTCTGAACTAATGAACCCTCAGCAGCTGTCTGCATTACAATTAGTACACCTCCAAAATATGTTTTAGAAGCAGTCATCTTGCTGTTATTAAATTATTCAGGTCAGCTATGCAGGTGATCTGGCTTACAGAAGAGATGAATGCAATCTTAAAACAAATTTGCTCTGTAAGCCAAGAGTCAAAGAATGACAGTCCTCAAAGCTGGAAAAAATAGGAGGGGAAAAAAGAATAGTTCCAAGTGTCAAATCAGATTAAGATTTGGCATGTTTCTTTGACTGTAAAACTCACTGTTGAAGCAGCTGAAGTGACTCGGAAGTCAGACAAAATACCTGACATAATTTTCAGAGACCAGTGTCAGTGAAGGTGCAATTAATTTCAGCTACTGTATCTCTGCAGGTAATGGAGGGAACAATTATCTCCAAGAGGTGATTCACCTCACCTGTGTAATGGTTACTGATGCAGTATAATATCTTTTTTTTTGTTTTCTAGTGAAGACAGAATAATTTTCTAATCATCCTCCTCCATTCCTCTCCCTTGTCAGTCCTAATTCCCACCTCAGCTTTAATGTGTTTCTCCTTCAGTCAGTGTAGCAGCATAAAACCACTGTCTCACCTTCCCCATTGAAAGTACTGTAGTTTCTTGGTTTGTCTCTAGGAGCGTCCTATTCCCAACTTGTCACTGAAGAAAATATATTGGGTAGCTATAACTCTTCCTTCTCTCTCATATTAATAATGGAAAATGCTTCTTTTCCTTCATTCCCTACAGAGGGAACTTATAAGAATATATTAGATAAGAAGACTAAATTTTAGATGCTGCAAATTGCAACATTTTAGCTGACAAGCATAAAAAGTTCTACCACAGGACAGTGCCAGAGATGAGCACATAGAAGCCAAGCAAACTCTGACTGTATGAAGTGGTTGGCAGTAACCAAGACAAAGAACGATGTCTGTACGTGTCTGCAGCACACAGGTGATGTGGAATCAACAACTTCAATGAACAGGCCCAGCTCCCTCAGCGCATCATCGTAAGAGAGGCACTTCAGTCCCTTAATCATCTTTGTTGCCTTTTGCTTGACCTGCTCCAGGAGCTCCATGACCCTCTTGTGCTGAGGAGCCCAGAACTGGACACTACCCTCCAGATGTGGCCTCACTAGGGCTGAGTAGAGGGGCAGGATCAGCATTATTTATCACTGAGAAGCTTGGGAAGAAACAGAAAAAAGGCTCAGTTTAAATGCATAAGGGCAGCATCCATATTTCCCCAGAGCCTCAGATGGAAAATGGTTTTGTTCATTTTGATGCCACTCCAAATCACATCTTCTGAGAGGTACAAACAGCAGCCTGGCTCTTTGTCATGCACTAGTAATAGCAGATGGGTTCATTCAGGCAGAGTACACTTTTTGGATCAGTTTTTCCTTTTAGGGGTGAGACAAGCAGGGGCAAGCAGGGTAAGCAGCTAGATGCATCCTATCTACTGTGAGATAGACCTTGTTGCTTTAATGTTCTTTAATGTGCAAAATCACAGGACTCTGACATGGGTCACTCCCACCACTTTAAGTCACTCTAAGTCACAGGATTTTAGGGAATAGAGGTTAAAAAAAAAAAAAAAAACAACCAAGTGACAAATTCTGGTCACAGAACAGTACAAGCACGTAAAGAATCATGCCAAATTATATGACCTGTGGTGCAACAAAAGGACTAAAATTTTCTGCCTGGACATTGCTGTATCCTTCAGCATCATTCATGAGTCACTGTTCACACACACATTCATTTTGAGGGTATTCAAGCCAGGAATGATTTGAGCATTGGAAGAAAGAGGCCCACGCTCTATGATCAGCTGCAATATCCCAGGACATTCTCCACTCCTTAAGGTAGTGCAACACTGCACTTTGAAGCTGAATTTTCTCAGAAATATAAGAGACAATACAACATGCTCCAGATGTGTGCCTGAGGGAATTTCATCCTGACATTTGGTCCTCAAATCATTAACCTTCTTCCCCACAGAGTCACTATTCAATTCAACAACAGGTTACAAATACCTGCAGGTAGCACAGATTTGTCTTTGTTTTTCATTCAGTTAGGTTGATTCAGGTTGCTACAAGGAATATGGAAACTTGTTCATCATTCTTGGACATAACTATTCCAAGTACACAGTGACCACTGGAAAGAAACTTCCTCCGATATTTGACAAAGGCAGAGAATAAGTTATTATACATTGCTATTCCAGTATGTATACTTCATATTTATCAGAAACCTTTTTGTAATTGTCCTAGAGCCAAAGCTTGTCCGAAGAGGATCAGGTTTGGCAAGGAGACCTGCCCTAGAAGGCAAAAAGGTCTAGAAATACCCAAAAAAAATACCCAAGTCACTCAGCAGACTGTTGTGGTGGATTAGGACCTCACTGTTGCTACTGCTCATACTCCACCCAGACCACACCAGAGTTGATGGAATTTCCTGTCACATGGTCTCCAGTTCACAGCCCACAGAGATCCACCTTCTGCAGCAGCCCGGTGGTTACATGGCTCTTGCTCCAGGATATCCACTCAGTCTGAAGAAGAGGCATGGGCTGAAGGTCCTGACCCTGCCTATTTGTGCTCAACAAGAAGTATGCCTCCTTTGTGACCAAAATACACATTGCAAGGGACACACATAAAAATGAGGATGAGCAGACTGTTCCCATCATGTCTGAGTGCACACAAGAGGTGTTGGCACAGGACTGAATGTGCTGTCCTTGCAGGATGGAAAACACCAACAGTTTAGCCATGTAGTAACTGTGCTTCCTGACACATGACCAAAAAGCTGACAGAGCCCTTCAGAGAGAGAGAGGATCATATGCCACACAACTTATCCACCCCAAAACCTGGGGGAAAAGGAAGCAGAAATACGATTTAGGGGCAAATTAAATGTCTGAGAAGCCAAAGTCATCATGCAAGCTGAAGGAAGGACCACCTAGTTTAGTCCATGTAGTAAGGCAACTCAAATATGTGCTGGAGACACCATGCCCTGAAACACTCTCTTTTCCAAATCCCTTTGACATAGGCAGAAAAGGGCACAAACTCATCCTCCCACATCATGAGTGCTCTAAATGACAACCAAGTTAATAAAAGAGGAACACTTGCACAGCCCCTTTTTACTTTGTAAATGAAGTGTTTACGCCTGCTTAGATCATGAAACACAGGGCTTGGGCAGAGGGTAAAAAGGCAGGCAGGAAGAAAGATGGACAGATTGATCTTGACTGGGGAAAGACACTATTTTCCAATCCAGATTAAGGCACTTAAGTCAGACATGTTCTTCATCAAATTCTTGCTATTTGGCAGAGCCCTGCTCCACACTATATATTCCCAGAGATTACACTGGGGCCCAGGTGCCTCTCCCCGTATGTTGAGACTTTCCCGTATTCCCAGTGTTCTGTACAGCTTTAAAAGGACAAGGCCCTTGGCACTGGGGATCCCTAACCCAGTTTGCAGACCTGGAGTCTCTGATTCTCAGCTATATTTAAACATCTAATCCCCTTGGAGAATTTGAGCCTTCGTCTGCCATAGGATTTTTTTAAATGCCTAACTCCTGTATATTTCAACGTTTTAAATAGTACAGTTGAATTTTTTAGTAATATATTTAAAATTCTGTACTTCAACAATTTAGAGAAATAGCATTTTTAAAAAATCCTACATTTTGTATAAAATCTGTCCCTTAAGTTTCAGATTTTTTTTTTTTTTTGGATGGGGGGAGTGGGGTTGGGGGTGTGGAGAAGCAGAGTTCAGCCCTTATCCTGTACTTCCTATTTTCTCATTCAGACTGGAATGATTAGAACTACTACTGGGCCCAAAATAGATTTACCACTTTCAAATACTCCCCAGTGACAGCTGAATAGCATAATGATGCTTTATCCCACTTTAGTGGCAAAATAAATTGCTTTTCCAGCACACACACAGAGCTTTATAAAAAGAATAATCCTACTGGAAAAAGGATTCTTCAGCTTTGAATTCCTGCACCCATAAGGGCCTCAGCTGCAGCAGCCTTCTCTGGAGAAGCCAGATGGAGTAAAAGCTCACAGAAGTGCAGGGTGTCAGTTGAAGGTAGGCACTTTTATTAAGACCAAAAGAATATCTCTTATCTTTGGGTGCTGCTGAATTATTTTTAATTTTACAAGTCCTTGTGTGTTATACTTTCTGCTGGATTGGTGTTATGTTTATAAATTCCAATTTGCAGGCTATGGCTATTTAAGTCACATTTGGGCCAGATGCACAGCATATGATTTCAGTATGGATTCAGGTTTTTTTCCCTTCTCTTACCAAGTGCTTAGTTTCATTCAATTGCAGTGGGAGAATTACAACATCAAAATTAATCCAGAAGCACTTCTCCCTACTTCCAGCTCTAAGTTAGAGCCCAGGTCTGTGTGTCTGCCATGCTGAACGGCGCTGACATCAGCTCTGACCTACCAAATCCTGCCTGGGCATGCATGTCATCAGAAAGTTTTGAGGACTGTTTAATGTTGGGGCAATGCTCTAATTCTTACAGCACAGGCAGTTCTCAGATGACCCACATTTTCAACTGGATTATACACTGCTTTTCTCCTTTTCGAAAGGAAACAGGAAACAGGAACATAAAAGCATTCTTAAACCACATATTTGCCAGGCACATTTCTTCCTGTAATTAGAGGAAGAACAGTTGTAGGTGTTGCTTACAGCTTTTAACCAAGTGAATTTCAATATTAGAATCAAACAGAGCTATTCAGGTAGCTAAAAGATGCAGAATCTCCCCCTTGCAGAACTGCTGCCTGCCAAGAGCCTCTAACATCTCTAAGGGCCCTGAGCTTTCTGTAAAAATCACCTGTAGGAGTATGATGATAAAGCTATGGGCAAAGGCTTTGCCTGGGACACCACAGACATCTACATCTACCATATCAGGATTACATATAATAAAAAATTATATGGGGGTTGAAGACTCAGTCAAGCATCACATGACCAATTTCCCCAAAATACTCCTATGTCATTTAAAATAAAGAATCTGGTAATATTGCTACATTTTTTTTCCCTTCCCCCAGATGGACTCCCCTTTTAGGCTTTGAACTTGCTAAAACCTGCATATTAACGTATGCCTGTGCACAGGAATTTCTACTGGTTCAAGAGGATGTGAAAATAAACTTCGTTGCATCTTATTTTAATATTTTATACATAGTGATTTCTTTTTATTGGGTCTGAAATATGTTTTTTAAAAGTGGAGGGTTTTATCATGTATTCAGCAACATTTTCTCTCTAACTTTATTTCTAACTAAAAAGAGGGGCAAAGTTTTTTTAAAAATAATTAGGCTCCAGAGGAGGAGTTCTTCAAGAGTTCCTTGCACTTACTACCTATCAATAACTACTGTGCTGGGTAAGGAGGTTCCTACCTCACCTTGCCTATTCAGTAAGAGCTGATTGGCATTCAAAACCATCAAAACAACACCGCAGTTACTGTGAGCACAAATTCAAGCTCCTACTTCTAGATATCATCGCCAAGTTAAACAGAAAACATGATTGTACTTGATATACCAGTGGGTGAACAGAGTGTAGGCTCTGGCTCTCAAGCACACTGCAAGTTATGTGAACCCTGTATCCATTATAATTGCAATAAAAAGCAATTTTCCACAGTACTTTTCAGTTAAAGAAAAATTCCCCTGAAAAGGGGGCTCTGGGAATGGGGCATCAAGTCTCACAGGGGTTTGCTGGCACGAAAGGATCAATGAAAACCTTCTACCACAGGAGCAGAAAGGCTGGGCTGGCGCAGAGGGCGCTGGGCAGACTTTGGGGCTGGGGAGCTTCTGAGACGTAGGTTGCTACAGTTAAGCTCCTATACCAGCTAGGCTAGTCCTTATTTCAGCCCGAGCGCCAAAGCTGTGCCCCTGCCCTTGTTTACCCTCAGCAGCAGTAAACCCCTCCTTTTGAAAGCAAAGGAACAGTCTCAGATACCAGAGGATTTGGAGCAGAGGATCTGGATATTTTAATGTTGTTCAGGCTTCAGTCATCATGAATATCACTTTACAGCTTGACGTATAAACAGTCCATTTTTGAAGCATGAGAAAATGAACACATTGTAACTATATTCTAGGCCTTATGGCCCAAATCTGTTCCTGGTGAAACTCCAGGGGCTTCAGGGGAGTTTCAGCAAGAGTAAGCCTAGCTGTCTAGTTGTACTTTGTAATACATTACTTCTGATTAAAGGAGAGTTTACATGAAAATAAAGAGTTGGGGTTTTTACATATTCAACCCAAATGGGACTCAAACTTATTCATGTAAACAAGCGCATTGCTTATCAACAATAGAACTCCATATAGATGGGAAAAAAGGGACAATAAAAAGCAGTAAAAAATAGGACTATTCACTTTATAAAAAGGAATGTAAGTAATCATGGTATTGTTGAAAGAATGTATTAAAGCAAGACTATACACCAGAATACATCTTTTTTTTCCTCATAGTCCTTATCTTCCACAGAAAAGAGAGCAATGGGGATGTAGGTTCTGGGTGGCAGACATGGTCAGGACATCCCTCAGAGCAGACCACTTCTGCTTGAGAAGTCCAATTTCATGAGCACTTTTCTAAAAAGGGTTTCACTATCCTTTTTTTAAGAAGTTTAGAAATAACAAGTTTCACATTTCAAAGTTCAGTCATTTTTGTATTTCACCCAGGAGATAAACATGCGAGAAATTTGTGAAAGCCTGTGAGAAATGTGTGCTTCAGGCACTGGTAGGATACAGCTGCCTCAGCCCTTGTTAACTTAGTTTCTCCTCTACTTCATGCTCAGCATAAGGGATTTTAGAGTTATTAAACTTTTTCCCAGTTGACCAGAGTCACCGTCCCTTTACTCCATATTTAGTAGCTGCATATACAGCTGTGTGACCACTGCTCTGCTTTCTGTGCTTACCTTCCTGGCTTCAGCAGGAAGCCCTTTTCTTCTGTCACCAGGTGTGTCTTTCAAAGCAAATTCCCAATATGAGACACTCACTTTCTCCCAGACTGGGTGTTAATTCACCCGTATTTCCAACAATCAAACAGCTTCAAATGATAGGGGTGTCTGCTTTCTCACTGCATGAGGCACCTTCATTGAGGAGAAGTTGTGGGAACTGAAAAGTAGAGGACTTTCACAGCGTTGTAATAAGCTTACATAGATAGACATTTGAAACAGAGTTGAATTTTAGGCCTTGAAATATTTGAAGCATAGAAAGTTTTTGAGCTGCAAAAAAATATAAAACAAGCAAATAGTGCATGCTGTAAAGTGTATGTGTAGTGTTTATTGATCAGCTTAAGTAGATGCTTGTAACATTTTAGCATTAGCCTATTGTCTAAAAAAAATTTTAAAGGCCTTATAACAAAGAGAACTTTGGCTGCTGTTGGCAAAACTTGAGCTGTTGCCATCTTTCAATTGTCTCACCCTGTATTGAGGCTGATGTTACAATAAAAGCTCAATGAAAGTCTCCCAGCAGCTCCATCCTGTTATTTAGAAAACCAAATCCAATACTTCGTGGGATGTGTCTTCCTTGGCCAGTTGCACAACGGGAACAAACTCCTCTGGAGGTCACTCCCTACACTGTGACAAGGTAAACAGTCCCACAGAGTGTGCAAGGAAGAGGAGGGTGAATGCTTAAACTCAGGATGAGGCTCAGAAAAATCCCCATTTAATCATGCAGGATTATGAGCTCAAATCTTACTATTTAGGTGCTGCTTACGTCTTCACTACTGCTGGCATGCAAGAGGAGAGTGCTCATCCATTTGAAGAAGTTTTACACACAAACTATTCCTCTTTGGGAGTTAACAGCATTATATAAAACCTGAGAAAAAAAAAAGACCAGAAGGACTCCCAGCTGCTCAAGACACAATGTTAATGAAATGCACAGAAAGACAGCTCTTGGTAGGCATAGACCCAGAGGAGAAGGAAGTATGGTGTCTGCCCCCACTATCAGCTTGGTACTATCCAAAGGAGACAGACCCATGACAGTGAGGGCCAGAGCCAAGAAAGACAGCCACCTCCAGATGACTGACTGACTCCACTCCAGCCATCTGGAAAGGGTTTTAATGCTTTTAATGCTACTTCTTCAAGTAATGTTATATGGATTTTTAAAACAGAAAATAGTGTCAGCTCAAAAGCATATATTGACAGAAGATCAGAGAAATAATGAGAAAAAATGCTTATTTTTTCCTCTGCTATTTTCCAGGTCTGAAAGCCTCCCAGAGAGTGTCAGACCCGAACTCATCTGATTTAATGCAGATACTGAAACACCTTTCTGATCTCTCTCTGGGCTTGCTGACTCTCATATGTCATGGTATCACCTTTTTCAAGCACAGATGAGCCATGCCTTTGGTGTCATAGCCAGCAACATTTTTCACCAGATTGCCAGACAGTTCATAAATGTTACTAATGCTCAAGAAGAAAACAGATACCATGGATCAATGATGCCTTTCAGCTGGTCAGGGGAGTGGAAAGCAGGAGACTTTTGAGAAAGTAGTAGTACAGGGTTTTGCATGATAACTACGAGTGTCCAAGATGCATAACCTCCTGGAGACAGGAAAGTGAGGCACCTGCTGGCTAGAGGGAAAATATATGCCACTCTGTTTGGGAAGGAGAATATCTGCCTCAGTCCAGCCCTGGTCTGGTGTGTCTCTTGGACTTGGGGGAGTGAACACCGTGAGATGCAGTGAGGGTAATGGCCACTAATGAAGCCTAATACTCAACAAAAAAATCAAAAAAAGCATGAGTAAAACCAGCTCTGCTGTCTCTTTTTTCAGTCATCCCACTAATCTAATTGGCTGTAGGAGAAGCCTGGCTCTAATGCCCTGGGGCAGCAGCACATAGACAGAATGCACTGCTCACTTCCTCCACATTTATGGGTGAGCCCCTCAATCCCTCAGGCAGTGTCAAAACAGCCAGGAGGATTCCAGCGCAGTCTCCAGCTGGCCAAGCTCATTAGGCCTTTAGTTGCCGGGAAGGCAGTTGTGGCCAGCTGTAAGGCTGATACCCCATGCAGAACCTGCCAAAGGTCAGAAGTCAGCTGGCCAGCTGTGACTCCTCCAGCATGCCAAGGTCCGGCTGAAAGGAGCAAGAAGTGATGAGCGAGTCAAGGGTTCTGCAGAGGAGAGGTGGAGAAGGAGGAGGAAAGGAAGGAGGAAGGGAGTGAGGGAGGAGGTTTAGGATGGGGAGAGATGAGCTGCCTGCTGTGATTGTCTGCTCCTGACAAGCAGGGTGAATCAGGAAAAAGAGATGCTGAATTTCCACTGAAATGTAGCTATGAATTTGAGGTGTTCCTCGGCATATTTAGACAAGCACTATGAATAAAGATCCCTTCATCCTCCAAGAACTAACTACTAAAAATGTATCACTTTTAAGCCTTACCATAGGAAAAGAAAGAGCTTGATCTTTTCCTACCAGGCAAAACGAGTGGTTTTCCACACAAGCAACTCAAGAAATTTGAACATTAAGAATGCAGGATTTTTGTCATTATATTATAGTTAAGAGACCTTTTCCAGGTTTCTATGATAGTTTTGCAATGTACAAATGTCCCTTTTGATCTGAATTTAAAATATGCATTTCACTAAGATCAAGATCTCTGTTTGGTTTATTAATAAAAGATACATGAGACTTCATGCACAAAAAACAAAGCTCATCTGCCTCCCTCAGTCATAATTTAAGTTAAAGAAGCATGTTTTTCAGAGGTAAAATTCAACATTAATTGTATTCTAAAAAAATATCCAGAATTTTGGCCTTCCTTGCAGTAAGTGGTGGTCAGAAAACTTGCTGTAACACAGCCTCTGTGTTATATTCATTATTCTGACACCATGAGGCATCACTGCACCTGCCCGCCTGCCTGTGAGGCCACTACACGCTGCCCCAGAGCCTTAAGCAATCAGACGTGTAGTAGGAGTTGGGACAGATGGAGCTCAGATTTTCTAGACCATCACCTTCTTGTTTATTTCTGGCCACAACCCTCCTTGAATGAACATGTTTCATATATAATACAAGTCTTTCTTTTCAGATCCACTTTTTAGTATTATAATTAAATATGTAAAATCTGAGCAGAACGGTGCATCTCCGAATAGCCTTTTTGTTCTTCCCAATCCACAGACTAAAGATAGGTTCATGATGCTCACTTCCCATCCTTACAAGGATTATTGCACTTTTTGGCTCATGGGATCTTTATTCATAAGTGTCCTGTAACTGAGATTTTGTTTCCCAGATGTGTATAGCAAAACTCACGGGTTGTAAACTACCGCAGTAGGACTTAGGAGGCTACAGACAAACATCCCGCTGACAAAATGCTTCTCCTCACACTGAAAAACTACTTCTCAGAAGTACTGACCTTTTTGTGACTCTTAAAATGTCTGCCAGCCAAAGAGAAGTGTACATTACCAACATGTGATTTGCTAGTGTTGCTCTGCATACTTCATCCGAGATCACTTGCCAAGGTCAGCACAGTGCAGAATGAAATGCGGAAAGTTCTCTAGCTTAGCTCATTTTAAAATACCATTTTAAAACATCTGCAGTCTATTAAATCCTGTGCATAAGAAGTATCCTTGGGATGGTATTTTGATTGAGGGGAGCGAACACTGCAACACTGCAGCAGTGTGTGAGAATCCAGGAAATAAAACTGATGACATTCACGGTCTTGCATAAGGATTCTTGTGAACAGAAGGCTTGGGAAGTGATCCCCCAGAACCAAGACTATGTCTGTGTTAAGTGCCTAACTCCTGAAGCATCTGCAATGACAGGAGTGTGAGAATACCTTGTTTGTACCTCTGCATGACCAAGGTTTCAATTCAGGGGTTGAAAACCACTTCTACTCCATGATTAGTTCAGACATGTCTGTATACACAAAAAGCCCATTCCGTTCAAGGCTCCTCCTGAAATATTCTGCAAGAGCATTTCCCTCAAGGCTATGGGCAAGGGCAGAAAGGAATTTTGAGGGAAGCTGTGCACAAAGGGTGAGCTGGTTGTGCCCTATGTCAGACACACACCTGCCCTGCTGCAGGCTCAGGAAGGCAACTGCCACCTCACTCTGTGGACCCTTGTGGGGGGACAGAGACCCTCAGTGTGCTACAGGGACAGCACCATCCCTAAGCAAAGGCTTCTTTTATCTTTGGTTCAGAGATGCTGCCAAAGCCCAGTCAGGTGATAACTTTTGGTGATATGACTCAGCTGGGCTGGGTTCAAGTGAAAAATTTATCAAAGGTGAAATACCACTGCCAGGCCCCTTGGCCACCAAGTGCTAACAACACAAACACAAATGGCAAATACATCCTAATCTCACAACAGTGAGGTGTATATATCCCTTCCCACTCAGAGTATTTATCATACGAAACATTTCTGAATGAACTGTAAGAGCCCATCTCTCCAACTCGTCTTTTATTTTTTCCTTTTTTGGAGGGGCGGGTGGGGAGGGTTGGGGAAGAAAGTTTTGAATTATAGCTAGAGGAGTGCAAAAAGTCAGAAATTTCTCATGGTAGATAGACCTAGTTAAGTGCCTGGAAATAAATACTTGTTAAACCTGAAAACACATGAAGATTTGACCAGATTATTTCCAGAGCCATGTAGAGTAATGAATTTGCATCCTGGTAGGTAAGACCAAAGTCATTAGGAGCAAATGAATCTACATTGCTTTCTGAATATTGTAAAATATACCTCGTGGCTTGTGAAAGAGATACATGTGGTTTATTCTTACTAACTTTACTAAATTTGTCTCTGCCAGAGTAACACGTAAAGTTCCCCAGCACAGCATCAGAGCTAGATCATACAGTTGTTTCAAGAGCAGAGTCACCATGTAATTTTTGGGGTCAAATTCTGGAATACACAGTCCATCTTCATACCCAGTGAAAGAAACACGAGCTTTGCAGGGGTGGGCGGGAAGGGAAGGCGGGGAGGAGAGGATAGAAAAATATGACAGTGAAATATTACTTTTACTTTTGCAGAAAAGAAAGGAAACTCCGCCCATAACAGGACATACAGTGTGAGAATTGAAACTTCCACATTTTTGTCGCTTCACGAGTGGTCTCAGAATAATACGCGCTGGTGGAACGAGAAACAAGCTCGCAAGGCCCCAGCCCGGCTCGACACTCCCTGTGCCGGCTCGAGGCTGCCGTGATGCGGGTGGTGCCCCACAGGCAGGAGCCCACGGGCGGCTGAGGCTGGGCGCGGACTCAACAAGGAGGCTGGCGGGGGCCCCGCGGCTGACTCTCGCTGCCCTCCCCCTGCCAGGGAATGCATTCATTTAAAGAACCAGCCGGCCAGACACCTCTCTCACAGCACGTTTTATTTGCAGCGGGGATTCCAGGGCAGCGCGTGTGTCCCGAGCCCCGGGGTCTGCCTGCCCTGCCGGGGTGCGGGAGATGCCGGGCCAGCGAGGAGCTTTGCCTGCAGGCCCAGAGAGAGGCGGCGGCCCAGAGGGCTCCGGGGCTGCTCCTCTCGCCCGAGAAGCGTTAGCAGGAGGCGGGCGGCGGCCCCGGCGGCAGGCGCGGGGTGCCGGCCCTCCGGCCCCTCATAGCGCCTGGTAGGTCCGTCGGGGCAGCGGCGTCCCGGGCGTCTCCGGCCCCGAGTCGATGCTGGCGCTGGGCGAGAGGGAGTCGGCGTCGCGGAGGGACAGCCCTGGTTCCTCCGCCGGGGAGAGCCGGTCCACGATGCTGGAGAGGCAGTCCAGGCTGGACAGGGCGCTGCTCTGGTCGGCGGCGTACCCTGCGCCGAGGGGAGGGCCGGCAGGGCGGCGCGTTACCGCGGGGGCCGCGCGGCCTGCCCCAAACGCCCCGGGCGGGGCGCCCGGCCCCGCCTCTGCCCCCCAGGCCGCGCTTACCGTGGGCCATCTCGGCGCAGTACACGGCGTCGAAGCTGCTGCCTCTCGCCGACCAAACGGGGCTGCCACAGTCGGCCTGCAAGACAGTGAGGGGCGAGTGCCGGCCCTGCCGCCCCCGCCCAGGGGCCAGCGGGACGCTCCCCGAGAAGGGTCAGGGCCATAAAGGCCGGCGGGGAGGGAGCGAAGCAGCCCCCCCCAGCCAGGCTGCGGGTGCTGGGTAACCCCTTCCCCATCTCGCCCAGCCGCCAGCCTTACCCCTCTAAGGCCGCGCTAAGGCGGCGGCAGAGGGGCCTCCGAGACCCCGGGGGCCGGGGCGCCTGCAGGGTGCCCTCGGGCAGCGCCCCCCATGCATCCCCGGAAAGCCCACGGTGCGTGCTCGGCGGAAAATCTGGGAAGGGGCCTGTTCGGAGGCAAACCGCCCTCCTTCTCCTGAGGTCCGGAGGCGTTCGGCCCGTCCCACACCCACGGGAGCGGTCCCACGGCGTTAGGCCGAGGGGGACCTGCCCGCGGGCCGTCCTGGGGTCCCCACAGCCCTGTGGCTCCTGCCTCTGTCTTACCATCCCATCGGAGCAGCTGGAAGTGGGGCTGGTCGGTTCGGAGCAACTCTGTCCCGGCAGGTGATAGTAGTTCTCTACCTGTTCCCTCAAGAGCTCCTGGAGGCTCTCGATGTATCTGATGGCGTTTCTCAGGATCTCCACTTTGGGGAGTCTTTGGTTGGGGTTGGCAGTGGTGCATCTCTTCAGGGTCTCAAAAGCCTGGTTCACTTTCTTCAGCCTCCTCCTCTCCCTCATGGTGGCTGCCTTCCGCCGGTCCATTGTGGTGGATTTTCTTTTGCAGGCTTTGCAAGCCCACATGAGGCAGTGGCCGGCTTGGTGGTGGCCAGTGGGAGCTCGGACATGCTCCTCTTCCTCGGAGCAGGCGGGCTCGGGGGGCTCGTGGGCGCTGAAATGAGGCAAATCCCTGGGCTCAAAATCCTCGGGGAACTCGCCCTCCGGAGAGGAGAGGCAGGAGCTGTCATAGAAGAGCTCGGACGGGGAGAACTTGCAGCTGTCCATCACCTCCATCCCTGCTGCGGAGGCGTCAGTGCGGGACGGCGGCCACCGGCTCTGGCGACTCGCTCCGCAGCGCGCTGGGGCAATTTTCTCCGTAATTAGCGACCCGAGACCAAGTGTCCTTCGCCTGATGCGGGAGGCCCTTATATATACATGGAAAGGGAGGCTGGTCCTCAGCGACCAGTCTTTATTAGCATATCCCACCACAGCCCCTGCCGAGAGCTGTCTGGGCAAGCCCCCTCCAGTCCCCAGGAGACAATTTGCTCCGCACCGCTCCTTTGGAGCGCCGAGAGATGGGCACTTTTCTAATGAACGACCTCCCAAGAACTGGTTGCGACATCTCCGAATTTCCAACCAAGTCAGTCAATTTGCGGTTCGGTATGGGAAGAGAAAGAGGGGCAGTGGACGCACACGAACCACTTGTCAGTGGCTCCTAGAGAGCCATTCCTAGTCCCGGTGTTCCCTTTTCCCATCACACGTTTACTCGGGAGGATCACCTACACTGTCTACTTGTATATCTTTATTTCCCACAGCCTGTGATCCAGGTCAAGCCTGAAAAATCACAACCTTCTTCTTAGAGCTAAGATGTGTTTATTTATCTCGAGGAGCGCTTTGTCCAGTAATTACAGTTGTGCCACCAACCGCTCAAGTTTATAAATTGAGGGAGAACAATGCGCAGCTTCTTGTGGCCAGTAGACAAGGAGGAGGGAAACCAGGTTTTAGTGCCGTGGGATCGGATCGCAAGGAAAGGTACTCACAAAAGAAAAGTGTGTGTGTTTGCTCCGAGACAATCCCCCTTCCCATTCTTTCTGCTACTCTTGTGACCTGGAGCTGCTAGGGACACAACAGTCAAGCAGTGCCTTGGGCTCGGCTAATTTTCTGCTTTCAGGCAAACTTGTACCGTTACAGATGCGTCCCAGCTGCCAGTGCAACAAACCCCTCCTGGAAGTGTAAAATTTCTAACCCCGCAATCCCTAAGTAACTTCACACAAGGGGACAAAAGCCTTGCAGAGCCCCAGCCGCAGCAGTAGCCGAGCGGAGCGGTGCAAGGGTCATTAGAGTGGTAATGAAGCCATTTAACAGGCATTTGCTAACGCGCAGGAATCCTTTGGTTTCATCCAGGTGGCTTTTGTAGCTGAGGAAAATATTATGAGAAGGCAAAGGAAACCTTCTCTACCTGGGAATAAAACTATGTGACCTCGCCTAACTCAAACGGAGAGCAAACGACCCAGCAGCGGTTCAAACGCTATGGAGCCGGTTTGTGCGCAGGAAAAAGGCGCCTTCAGTTCGCCCCCCTTCAGGAAGAGGTGATGTGGTGGCACGGCGGGCCGCTCGTCTCCAGGAGCCGCTGATCAAGTGAGCAAGGCGGGTAGGGAAGCTCCTCCTGAGAGAGATGTCCTGCGGCAGCGCGCACCGCCGGGAAGCCCTCCGGTCCGCATGGGCCAGGCGGAGAAAGGAGAGCAGCTCGGCCTGTGCTGGGCTGGGGGCAGCGCATCCTTGTTTCCCCACTGCCACCACTCTCGAGCCCCCAAAGGCGGATTTCCACTCTTAGGCTAAATTTTTTCCCAAAAAGCAACCATGCACACACCCTTCTTCCTACGAAAGGATGCAAAATTATCTAAGAGCTGGGGAAGGCTACATCTGCGCTGTTTTGGTTTATTTGGGGCCATAAACATGGAGAGCCCCATTTGAAATGAATGCTGTATGGAAAGCAGGGAGCTGATAAAGGAGCTTCTGCGCTTTGAGGTGCAGGTTGCTATTTGTTGGGCCACATCTGAAATAGGACAGATGCCTATTGTTTTCCTAAGGCAGCACCAGTCAGGAGGGCTTCTGTTCGGCAGTAACTTGAACTCTTCACTGGGCTGTGGCGTGCACACACACAGACACACACACAATTTCATTTACCACGTTTGCGCTGGCTGAAATAGACCTGTTTACATATTTATGCTTCGTGCACAAATAAACTTGATCTTTAAAGTGCCGGTTGCAGTTCCGATCACCTTCCTGGGCTAGTGCGTGCTTGGTTTCTCTCCAAGCATGCACTATGGATCTCCCGGTGCACAACGCCAAGCCCCTCAGTCCCGCTCTCCTGGCATACAGAGCTTTAGCTTGCAGATTTGACTCTTAACTCAGCGGAGCTGGGGCTGTTAAGAAACGGAGTTTTCCCCAAAAGTCTTTGAAATTCTTTCCCTTTTCCTTGAATATTTTTGGGGGAATGGAAGAAACCATGGAAGGGCCTGTCACTCAGGAAGNCACCCCCGGCCCCGGCCTTCCGGAGCCTTTGCGCTGTGCCCGGCCGGCCCCCACGGAGCGCCCAGCGGGGCCGTGCAGGGCGGCGGGANTGAACTCTTCACTGGGCTGTGGCGTGCACACACACAGACACACACACAATTTCATTTACCACGTTTGCGCTGGCTGAAATAGACCTGTTTACATATTTATGCTTCGTGCACAAATAAACTTGATCTTTAAAGTGCCGGTTGCAGTTCCGATCACCTTCCTGGGCTAGTGCGTGCTTGGTTTCTCTCCAAGCATGCACTATGGATCTCCCGGTGCACAACGCCAAGCCCCTCAGTCCCGCTCTCCTGGCATACAGAGCTTTAGCTTGCAGATTTGACTCTTAACTCAGCGGAGCTGGGGCTGTTAAGAAACGGAGTTTTCCCCAAAAGTCTTTGAAATTCTTTCCCTTTTCCTTGAATATTTTTGGGGGAATGGAAGAAACCATGGAAGGGCCTGTCACTCAGGAAGAAAAAAAAAAAATCAGCAATTAGTATCCCTTAAGGATCCCCCGGCTCCTTTGGTAAAGCGATCTCAAAACAAATTTGCAAAAAAAATGCAGTAGGGGCGTGGAACTTAAGAAAGGGGGAGAAAACACTAACTACAAGGCTGGCTAATGAGGCTGCTGGCGAAGGGCGGGGTGGGGGAAGGGGGAGGATAGTGCTGCATTTCAGGAGGCTCAAGTCTGGAAAGCGGGAACAGCCTTAGCGTCAGACACTGTCTGCTCCTTTGGACTCGTAGAGAGAAAGTGGTGAACATGTCAGGATCCCTTTAAATAGTGTTCTTCACCCCAGCCCTCCCCACTCCTCAGGAATCGCCGTGCCGCCCCTATTCCTGGAGGGATTCCATCCCATGTGAGCACCGNCGCTCCGCTCCGCCGCCCGGGGGTGCCGGCAGCGGCAGCGAGCGCTCCTCCGTGATGCCCCGACAGCAAAATTGTTTCGCTGTCGGCCTGGTGGGGCCGGGCGCTTCCAGCCGTGTGAGAAACGTTTGGTTCCCCCCAGCGCTGGGAACCGTGCGCACCTAAGTAAACACATTAGTACCTGCCAGAGGGAATTGTATAGAGGACAGCTGAAGAAGGCATTGGCCTCGGCTGGCTCCCCGGGACTCCCAGGAGAGATCAAAGGGACACGAGGGGGGTTTTAGCAGCCTTGAGACTGGGAAAAGTTGCTAGTTCCTGCTATCGGAGGGACGTCCCAGAGAGCACATGGTTCAGTTATTCAACCTCCTCCCTCCCTGCCCCCTTCACCCATCCCTAGCTCATTCTCCACAGAAAGACGGAAACTTTGGGAAAATCGTACGGGGTCCCCAAAGCAGCAGTAGTCCACACAGGGATTTTCCCGTGGAGGTTGTGTCACCTCTTGACCGCCTTGACATCGAGCTCAGAGAATGAGCCAAGCCTGCTGCTGGCTGTCCGCTTCCCTCCCTGGGTTGCGGGCGATTTCACCCAGGAAAATAAAGATGCACAACATAAAAGCCAAAACCAACCAACCAAAACCGCCCAACAAAACAAAACAAAACACTAAAAATCTCAAGCTAAAACCAGGGCTTAAACGCTCAGTCAAGTCACTTCAGAGGAAAGCGGTGTCAACGCGGCAGCGCTGCAGACAGGCGCCCCATTTCCCCCTTCCCCCGCCTTCCCCTCATCATTTCTGGCCCCGCAGGTACCTCGGGCGGGCGGCGGAGCTCTGCCGGGCCGGGCCGGGCCGGGCACCCCGCACCGCGGCCGGCGGAGCCCCGCATCCCTCCGCGCCTGAGGGAGCGAGCAGGTGCTTGGCTCCCAGGGGAGCGGGGCAGGTAGAGGCGAGGGAGGCTCAATCCATGTTGAGCATGGGATTTCCAGCCCGCAGAGGGGAAGAGGGAGCGGCAGGGGCACCTGCATTTGCGTAAAAACTTCGATGACTTTGTGCGTGATCCCTCCGGAAAAAGACTTAATTAAATCACAAACCTCTTGTCTTTACCCAGTTATTGCCCTTTGATTTTGTGATTCCAGGGCCCTGTTTGCTTTGGCTGGAGGCTTAAGTAAAGATTATCGTTATTAATATCTAACACAAACATTTTAATTGCAAACACACTGACGACCTTCACAGGGAAGCCCGGCATGTCAGCTGCAGCCGCGGGGGTCACGGAGAGTCTCTTCGGGAGGTATTTTCTTTATTTAATGAAAAAAACTCTCCTTTAGGCAAACTTACTCAAAACAATCGCTCAAGTTACCCTGCTGCTGGAGGAGACGCTGCCGTGGGGGTTCTGCCGGGGGCACGGGCGGCTTGCTGAGGCGAATGCCCGGCTGCGGGTAAATCTGACCGTGGGCCGGGCGCGACAACGCGGCTCTGAGGGCTGGCTCAGCGCTGCTCCTGCCCTGATGCGGGCAGCGGGGCCCGCGGCGCTCGGGTCGCCGTGTGAACTGTGTGTAGCCCTTCCCGCGGACGCGGATGGGTTTGAAACAAATTAGTAAGGAAGGAGACGAGCTCCTAGCCCGATCCGAAATACTCCTACTGGGCAATTGCCTTCGCTATAGAAGAGAGCTGCACCGTCTCCTCTCTTGTGCCAGGTCGCAGAGGTGACTCGGAGGGCCCCGCGCTCCTCCGCGTGCCCCCTTTTGAAGAGTCCCGGGTTTCCCCGAGGCAGCGGCGTATAATTTGAAGGGAGAAAAAAAAAAAAGTGGGGAAACTGTTGTATCACTGTGCCCACCACACTGTCCCGCCGCAATTACTCCCTGCAAGGGAGTATTTCATTAGAGAGCAATTAGAGCTAGCCCGTGACTGGTTTAAAAACCCGGCTGGCCACGGCGGCACAGCAAGGGTGGTAGGAAGGCACGGCCGAGTGGAGGGCGAGGTCTCAGGGCAGGCTCTGCCCAGGGCTTCCACTTCAGACGGGGGTACTCGTGCCCCAGAGGGCCAGAAAGGGGGACACCATCTTGAAACGTGACTGTGACCTTTCAAAAGCCAGAAACAAAGAATAAATCAAGGGCTAAAACTGACGAGAAGACCGCACGCGGGCGGAGTTGAAGTGTCCTCTGTTTACTTGTGCAGGGTGTCCGGCGAGCCCTGTGTGTGTGCCAGGGGCAGAATGCGCCGTTCCCTGGTGGTCGGCCCTTCCCGGGGGTACAATCTATTTATTACAAAGCGTAACGCGCTCACTGTGAGAAGCTCCGTTCCACCGTCCTCAGAGAGGCTGTTTTTTTACATCACTGAGTGAAAGGCTTCATATGCTGTTGCCCCTCCGCCCCCACCTCCAACCCGTTCGGTCGCTTAACTCTTTCCTCCCTAAAGGACCCAATTCCCTTCTCCCTCAGGCTCAAGGAAGTCAAGGGGAGTTACCTTTGCTGGGAAGAAACTACTGCTCCCTCCAGCCCCAGAGGGAGCGAGCTTCTGTCACAGCCAGTAGCTGCACCATTAGTGCAGCAGGCCCGTGATTTTTTGCCGCCGACCATCCCTGCGTTCAAGTCCTCGGTGCCGAGAGGAGAAGGTGAGACGCACTGAGCCTCTCCCAGCTCGAGGTCGGGGGCAGGAGGGCGGGCGGGGGTATCTTCTTTCATGTCCCGTTTCTAACCTCACCTTCCACGCGCGGGGCAAGGCCGGCGAAGCATCTTTGCCCGGCAATGCACTCGAGCGGCACTGCTGGACATTTGAGGGGAGCAATTTCGCTTTCCAGGGGGACGTGCGTTCCGCTAGCACGTTCCGCTAGCACGGCAAGGAACCGGGCCGGGAGCGCTGCGGGCCGCCGGAGAGGCGGCGGGTCCTGCCCATACACCCCCCCGTGCCCGCCCGGCTTCCCCGGGAGCCCACGGGGAGACGGTGATTCACACCGCGGCTGAGGCCCTAGACGGAGAGAGACGGTCCTCAGAGGAGTAAACGAAGGAAAAATCTGTCCCGTGTCCTGCCTCCAGTCACACGGGTCTGCTTCTGCTACGTGGGTCTGACTCTTCTGGCCTTCATCTCGCTGAAGTCAGTAACCGGGATCGGGTTATTTTATGAAATTAAGAGGACCGGAGGAAAACACTGTAACACAAAGGGCTTTATTTTACAATCCAAGAAATCCATCTGTTCTTATATACAATATCACATTCCACCATTTAAATATATCTGTTATGTTTACAAAAGAAAAGACTGAAATTATTTACAGGAACGAAATGAGGCGGGAACTCTTTAAATATGACTCACACGCAATGCAACCAAGAGCTTCACTCAGACAGGAATGAACTTCCCGGTGAGTCTCAGACAAAGCGGATCACCGGTACACAGGTAAGTATCTTAAATTTAAAAAAAAAAAAAAAAAAAAAAAATGACATATACA
>WBMY01011892.1:988720-1190838 GCA_013397315.1 Donacobius atricapilla | reverse complement strand
AAAAAAAAAAAAGAAAGAGGCAAGGGGGAAGTCTGTCTGGCTCGAGTCAGTGGGAGCCATTTTCTTTGGGGTAGGTGTACCTTGATTCGATCTTAAAAAGGCCCCTGCTTGGGCTTTCCACTGTGTGAATTTGCTTCCTTACTTAGTTTAGAGGAGAGAGGGTGGAGGCTCCATCTCCGTTAAATACACTACCACAAAACCAGGTTTATTTCTCCACCGCTTCCTCCGCGCCGAGCAGTTTGGGATCGTCGGAAGAAATACTGTCCACTATTGAAGAGAGGCAGCGAAGGCTGCTGGAGGCCGACGACTCGACAACGGAGACTCCTGCTCAACGAGAAAAAAGGCATTAAAGAGCAGAGCGCTCCTCCTGGCCGGGCCTGCGGCTGCTGGCTCCCGGCCGCCGGAGAGGCCGGGCAAAGGAAGGGAGCCGGAGCGCGGGGAACGCGCCCGTCGGGGCCAGGGAAGGGCGGGCAGGGCCGGCAGGGCGGCCAGCGGCGCCCGCGGGGCCCGTTACCTTCTTTGGGGCTGGCTCCTAGGGCTCGGGAATGGTCAGAAACGCTTTGCCACTCGGAGCTGCAGGTGCTCAGGAAGTCCGAACTGGGGATCTGCTGCACACAGGCGGAGCGGGAGCGGGGAGACACAGGGAGAGGACGGGTGTTAGTGGGGCAGCCGCTGTCCCCGGGCCGGGCGCGGCGCCGCGGTGCCGCCGGGCCGGGCGGNCAGGTTTCCCTCCGCGCCCGCCAGCCCTCCCGGGCCCCGCAGCAGCCCCGCCGAAGAGGAGGAGGAGGAGGAGGGAGGGGACGGGCGCGGCGGCGCTGCCGTGGCGGCGGAGGGGCCAGCGGCAGTGCTTACATTTCCCTGCTTGGGGCTGAAGCTGAAGGGGTCCCCCCCGATCTCCTGCATTTTCTCCTGCTGATCCAGCCTGTGCAAGAGGTCCTGCAGCCTCTCGATGTAGCTGATGGCGCTCCTCAGGATCTCCACCTTGGGCAGCCTCTGGTTGGGGTTCGCCACAGTCCGCCTTTTCAGAGCCTCGAAGGCTTCGTTGATCTTCTTCAGCCTTCTCCTCTCCCGCAGGGTGGCTGCTTTCCGTCTGTCCGTGGGGGCCGACTTTCTCTTGCAAGTTTTACAAGCCCAGATCAAACACTGGCCGGGGAAGTGAGGGGGTTGTAGTCCCGGGGGTGCCAGCACATGCTCCTCTCCGCTGCTGTCACTGCCGGCCTCTGGCTGCATTTGGTCCTGACACGGAGACAAGGTGCCATCGCTGCCTGGGTATAGCGGGGATCCCTCAGCCATCTCCAGCTGCTGCAGGGCTCCATTCTCCCCGTCCAAGTAGAAGAAATAGGAGCCAGTTTCAAAAAGGTCCATCATGCTGTCCCCGGGCCTCTCTGCCTGCTTGAGTTGGGTGGCAATCTCAAAAACACCCCGAGGAGCAACCCAGATGGAATTTAATTAGTGCAGTGACATAAGTCCCCCCTGCTTTATATAGGAGCTGCTGAAACCCTATCCAACTTTTAGCTGTCGCCGTGTATCACCCTCCAAAACTGATTCCAGTCAGTCTCCCGGGCGCTGTCCTGAGAACATCTCCCATCTAGAAGGGGAGGGGGGGACACGATAGGTGAGAAAAAAATTAGAAAAAATTATTTTAAAAAAGGAAAAAAAGGGAAAAAATACAACCCAACTTTGCACCCTCCTCCGAGATGCCGTGAGTTTGGGGGGGCAGCGAAGGGGCGCAGCGGGGGCTCGGGAGCAGCATCCCGGAGCGGCGGGCGGCCCCGGCCCCGCTGCCGAGCGCTCAGGGGCACGGCTGGAGGACAAAGGCGCGGGGCTGCGCAGGGAGCCCTCCCCCGGCCCACCCCTGACACCCCCAGCGTACGCTCCCTGCCCCGGGCTAAGTATAGATCTATAAGGAGAGAGTTCAAAGCCATCGCTTTTCAAATAGACGGGTTCATATTTTCAGCAGAAGTCCCCGCTATTTCCACCCCCCGCCGCCTTCCCCTTGCAGCATGCCATTCCTGTGACCCAAGGCACCCGGGCCAGCCCAAGGTTGGGAGCCAGGCTCGCCGTTCCTCCACACACGTGGGGAAGGTTGCCAAGGCAGAGCTGTGCTGCGATGATGAGGCACCCACAGATAGTGCACCCCGGCTTAGCCTCTCAGTGTGAACTTTCCCACGTTGCCCGTGAGGTGACAGGAGTGATTCCAGGTGACTGGGTTACAGTGTGATGGGGCTCTCTGCACAGCCCTTGTCCTTGACGCTGTTTAGGGCAAGCAAAGCCCAGGCGTATGGTGTAACTGAAGGTTAATCCCTTGGGTCTGGCAGCGTATGGAGAGCTTCCTAGACACAGAGACAGAAGTGGAACTTGTGATCACTCTCTGTTAGCTTATACTGCAGTGTCACATCACGTGTGGACCTGTCTCACATAAAGAAAGACGATTGGGAAAGTGGCCTCTTTGCATCTTTTCCTGAACTGCCCTGTGCTCTTTAAATACCATGTAATGTCTTTATGCTTATGTATATATATATATGTGTATATGCATATGTGTCCATATCTATATGCCCACATACATGCATATGTATGTCTATTTCTGCGGATAAGTAAGTATATTCCTGTGCATTTGTGTATATACACGTGTAAGCTTTTTATAGAAGCAAGAATACATGAAGATGAAGCACCTGCGATGGTCTCATAGCTCTCAAACGTAGCTCCAAACTTCAGCTTTCTGAAGACAAGTGTGGTGGTATTGTTCATTTCTCTAAAGCTACAATGAAATTAATCATTGATCCACTGTTTCTCCAAAACCTGCAAACCAATTATTTGGAGTACAAAAATCTTTAACACTAAGAGTAGTTGTGGATTTGTTTTCACCACATCGGTGGTGTTGGAGTGGATCTCATTTCTGCTTTAATGAGGCAGAACAATATCCAGTTTTGGATGGGACAGAGAAATTCAGACTGTTCTCAGTGAAACTAATTTTGATACTATTCCACGGGAGGTTTTTTTCCCTCTTCAGATTAAAGAAAGGGCAGTCTGGCAGTTAAGGCGCTGAACATAAGAAACAGTTTCTCAGTTTCCATGTTTTGCAACTTGCTTTCTGTTTGACCTTTGACCAGTCACTTACTTTTCCTGTGATTTAATTTTCCACCTTTAAAGAGGGATATAATGTTGACCTTTACCCATCCCTTGTGTCTCTGATTTAATTTGCTGACTATCCACGGGAAAGCTACTCCTTTACACGCTTTTGGGTATCACAGGGGTCTTTGTCCTATAGCATTAGTAATGGTAGTAATAAAAAAACCCAAAGCAGCAACAACAAAAAACAACCAAACAAAAACAAATAACCCCCCGAACAAACAAAAACCCCTCAAACTCCACAAACCAAAAGTGCTCTGATTGTTTCATTTTTTTTTTCCACATTTACTACAATCATTTTTTTTCTTTTATTTGTTTCTTCAATACTACCCTGGGAATGTTTGGAACAAGATAGACAAGATCAGTCTACTGGTAAACCGCACAAATGAAAATTTATTTTAAGGGAGAGAGATAATTACCAAATTGTTGTCCTTTCAAGAGCTTTAAGTGGACTCAGTGAGTTGGGAAACCGTAGAGTTTAGGAGCCAGATGCTCCTGCTGCTTTCAACAGATTTTTTTTTTTTTTTTAAGCAGGAAACAAAATATGTTCTTTCTTTCCAGCACTTAGTGACAGAGTAAACAGACTCAGCTCCTCACAGTGATGTGGGCACAACATAATTAGTCCTTTGTAGGACTAACTGATAGGAAAAAATCTCCTAACAACTGTAAGTAAAGTTTAATTTGAATAAAAATGATCAGTTTCCCCATCCTATAAGAAACTTGAATTTTGCTGCATCTACCACTCCAGCTCCTTGGTTTATGTAACATAGCTAGCAAACAGCACTAGCATATATGAATAAAATATCCTCAGAGATGCTCTCCATTACAAAACTGAATCAAGTGGAGGATTCAAAAGTTGGTACCAGTCCTTTTCCTCTTCATGCTTTGTATTCCTGATCATGTTAGATATAAGCACAAAGGTGCAAGAGGAACTAAAAGCATGTGAATAAGAACAACTGAACATAGAATTGAAAGGAGGGGCTCTACTGAAGTCTGCTTGTAATTTCAGTCGGCTTGGTAGAACCTCACAGAAAAACTTACTCTGAAGCCAGTTCTTTATTCAATTGTTCATGCTTCCATGCGTGGTTGCTCTACTGAAAATATATTTTCAACATATTCATACAAGTAAAACAAGTTGTATTTGTTCTACAAGGTTTATTATCCTTATCAAAGAAGTATTTCAGAAAGTCAGCGAGTTGTAAATTCAGTGAGTGGTCAGGATGACCAAATACAAGAAAGATGCACTGCATTTTAAGTCACAGCTGGCCTCCAGGAGTTAGATCCCTCCAAACTCACTTTGCCACATACAATTTTTCTGGATAGCTGTGATTGAATAATAAGCCTGGAACTGCTTGGTTCAGTCTTGATACCTTAAGGTTTAAGCAGAAATTTAGTCCATAACCATTAAGAAGTATTTTGTCAGCTAGGATTCACTTAACACTTTATACCATTCCAAATATCCCCTTTTTCTCCTTCACTGTTCTCAAGATTCTTCCAGCCACAGGCACGATGCATTTTAAATCTTTGATCTCTTTGATACTTCTTTGCAGTTGCCTTGGTAATCAGTGAGGTGCCATTGTATCCATTCCTGTGTGTCACTGTGAGAGGGCACCTGGGTGAAGGTGAAATTTTCAGACCTAGTTATAGCCCTATTCTATTCATACAATGCCTGATTTGAGAGATGGGTGGATACTTTGGCTATTAGTGAAATGAGTCTTACAACCAAGGCTCGGCTGTGGGTATACTCGGGCTCTCAGATTTTTTCTGCACTTTAGAAATGGAAATCTTTCTATTCATGCACTCACTGTCCTCTTCTTCCTTTTACACTCATGTTCAACAGCACCTTTCTTAGCAGAAACTTTCAGCATTTTATTGTTAATACAAGATGTCGGTTCTTCTGCCTTTGCCTTTTCAAACTGTTTGTATTCTTCTAAACATGTTTCTGAAATCCCTCTAACATTTGGCTTTATATCTTCTACTGATTGCTATTTCCAATGTCTTTTTTCTTCTCCCCACAAGGAAAATAACACCTTTTAAAATTGTAGCAATTCTCATCTAATTTCTCAACAGAAAAAAAAAAAAAAAAAGCTCTCCTCATTACTGTCTCCCGGCAACCACTAAAAGTGCTGAAAACCTCTTTGCTGCTGAAAACCTCTAGGTTCCCGCTCTTGCTGTGTTCTCTGTCAGTTCCCATTCACATAGGCCTTCTCACCCGAGTCTGGTAGGCTGCTCAGGGAAGGGTAGATGGCGTGTCCAGAAATATGTGTTACTGCCCGTGTTTGGTTGTCACTTGTAGCCTGTGTAGTAACATAGTTCCGACATCACTCTAAGGTGTTACAGGGTAAATTATCTGTCATTCTTCATGATGTGTCAGTAGGGACGCTCAGATACTCACCCAGGATGTGTTTGCATTCTCATTTCACTTTGTCAGGAATGCCTTTGTCAAGGAAATCTCTGACTAGCCCTGACTTTACTGCACTTTCCATTCTCCTTTCAGGGTGCTCTCAAGGGTGTGTCATCTGGGTTCTGTTCATGAGAAACCAAGCTGGAAGGCACCCTGAAATGTTAAGGGGGTGCTGGGTCTCCAGAACTGCCAGGTTTGACAGATCTGTACCTGGCTCACCTACATGATCTGCTGACATTTGTAGTCACAGTTCTAAGGGAGCAACTAGAGAAATGTGATTTGCTGCTGACATATAATATTATGCCGAGGATTGCAAATAGGGGATTAGAAACTTCATCCCTCCTTTCCCTTCAGAGGGATATTTTAAGCATCTACTTTGTAGGATGTTTGAAATGTCTGACAGATACGTAAGGGGAGAGTTGGCACACCAAAGATTGGTAGTCTGTTAAAAAGCATGTATCTATTCCTGAATCTACAAAATATTACAGAAATGTTTGGTAAACAGAGATTAGAGATTTTCCATGAGTTTTCTTCAAAGTCTGGACAGTGGTGGCTCTACAAGGGACTAGCATTATTTATGCTGAGAATGACCTATGGGAAGTTTAAGCAAAAAGAACCTGTCTGACATTTGTGGAAGTAATAATAGTAGCAATAATTCCTGCTGCTGGAACAAAGCATATGGAGCTTCGTGGCTTGTAGTATGTGGCAGCACTTCTTAGCTGAATTCCATTGTCTCTTTTTGACTTAAAATGAATTTCACAGCGGTCTGTAGGAATAACTGACCAGCTTTGATTCTTGATTTTAATTTATATATGATATTTGACCTATCTGACTTTTGTTTACCTAGAATTTTTTGTTCAGTTGACACTATTCAAATTCTGCTTGTCCAAGGATTTGATGTTATTTGCTTATCCACAATATCACCTGCATTCTCACTTGAGATTTAGGAACTGACAAGAGGAAGTGTGTGTACTGTAGATGCCAGTGCTTGTATATAGGTACATGACACTTTAAAGAATTTAAAAAAACACAGCAGCAACCATCCCTCAAATGTAAGTTTTACAAATAGGGTACTGAACAGTGTAATAGGTGCTCTGGAGCTGGGGAGCCAGAAAGGCAGACACCTAGAAAGAACAACCTTGTATAAATTTACAGTCTTTGTAGAGGAAGATTTAAAAATTCTTATTCACAGAGGTCTTGACTGTATAGCTGTTCCAAATTATTGCTGTTTGCCTTTGATTGGATATGGACTTTAGTGTTCATATCAGTTACAGTCCTGTTAGTATCTGAGAGGTGCAACCTTGCTAACTAAACAGACTTCTTCAGTTCAATATGGTCAGATAGAGTTTCATTGCAGCTCTCATGTTGGCCAGTTATGAGACACAGTTCTAAATGGCAGATGCTTTAATGCCGGTGTCAGGGTCTACAGTGACAAATAGTCACCACTGCACAAACACATTTATTTTACTACAAGACGTTTTCCTGGGGAGGAGGGAGTGCCTATCAGAAACTGGAGGCCCTTTGCATTGTTGCTGGCTGAGACAAGCATTTTCCATGGTTCTATCCACAAGCAGGATTTCTTGCAGGAAGAAAGGGAGTAATAATGACAGATGTCTTCTAGTTGTGATTAGGCAAAACACGGGGAACATGAAATGTGGCATAAGTAAAAGACACATCACATGTTGTGCAATCACTTGTTGTTATCACATTTTTTGTTGTTACATGAAAGGCTATTTTTACAGTTAATGCTGCTCGGTCTGTTTACACCACAGACTGTTAGAAGCGTAAAATGTATTTTCACACCATGTTGTTTCCAAACATGATGGCTGTGACATCTACACATAATCTCAGCCCAAAGGGCAATAGTCAGACCATAATTCTGCATGTGAAAGGAGGAAAAGGGTATGTGAAGAGCAAGTTTCTGCATCCAGCACAGGCTGCTCACATCCCTGCTGTTAATGTACAGAGAAAGAGTTTAGTGCTCAGACTGTGGAAAAATGACAGCTTACTGTTCTGGGCCTCTCACAAGGGATTTTTGCAGAGCCATGGACCTTCATGGAAAATTGGTCTGACAGTGGCTTGGAAGTGGAAGCTTTGGAGATGCACTGAGGGTAACGAATGCAGAAAACTCTCTCTTTAGCAATAACATTGGGATTGTTTAAACCAGAAAGTCACAAAAACATGAAATGATTATGTCAAATGATTCACTTTCAAAAATAAAATAGCTGCTGTTTTTGGAAAATATCAGCTATTGGAATGAAGTTGTCTGGAAAGAAATTTGCACTGTATTAAATAGCAGTAATGACCTTGAATATTGTATCCTGTTGGTACGGAAACTTGTTGCACAGCTGCAAAACTGTTTTAGGCTGTGAAGGTCACTCAGTTACTCATCTGTGTGACATATAAGGTACATGGTTATATACAAGGTTGGTTACCTGTGGTCTGTCCCTCCAAGAAATACAGAGGTCTGTACTGCACTTCTTTGCCTCTGTATTCTGTTTGTGTCTCATGATTTCACTTAATAACTTCTGCATGTTTATTTACTAAGATTTCATTTGCTTTGGTATTCCTGAAGGCTCAAAAACATGTTATTTAAAGTACAGTGGAATCTAGATGTTTTAACATAGTTTCTTGAATGTGCCATGGGTATGTGGCACAAAAGAAAATCTGCAAATTTATTTTTTGAGATTTTTGAAACAAGTAAATGGCTCAGATGACTACTTCTGTACCATGTTAAAACACCCTGGTGATGTTCCAAAATCCAAAGCAGTCGAATGGTCCCTCCTAAAAGAGAACATGACATTTCTTAAGGTAAGAAAAGAACCTTGGCTGAGCTGATGTTCTTCCTTCCCCACACAGTTCATCTGGCACATAAAAAGACAGGAATGAAAGCAGGATAGTATTCTACATGACATTCAGCAGTTCTACATGACAAAATGGGTCTTACCCTTCTCATTCTAGTCAGATTTCAAAAAAAGCATGCCAAAAACGCTTGAATTTAATTTTTCACCAGACTACTCTGGACAACATTCCAGAGAAGCTGCATAGACTAAAAGATTGCCACATGCCCTCTTGGCCTGCAAAAAATCATCCAAGATAAGGCTTCACCTGAATTGATGTAAACGTGGATTTTTAGAGGAAGTGTATTGAATGTGGGTTTTGGGGAAATTATTTGAAAATTAAACACTGAGGAAAAGTTTAGAACAAGAAACATTATCTATTCTGATTACATAAGCAATCCTTGAAAAAGTTATCTTAGATCTGTGTTTTGAAACTGGTAACTGACAGCTTATATATATGCTTAGACTCAGAGAAAATTGTGAGAAAAAAATTTTTGTGAAGTGTACAGCATCTGGCTTACAACAGAATCTGTCAACCTGTAGTGTCATCATTTGTGAACAAGATTCATGCATTAGAGCAGCCTAGTAGAAGTGTTTGCCTGGAAGTGTAAGCTTTACAGTTATTACTTTGAAGTATTATTGACTACTATAATAACTAAGAAATAGAATGTACTTAACTTATTGAGCACTAGCAGTTCCTAAATAAACTCCACATGGCCAATAATAAATTTATTCTATTTTCATAGGTCCATACATAGCGGCCTAGTCATGCTCTGTTCAATGGGAGCTGCTGAGTGCTTTGGGCTCCTAAAAAGTCCACTGTATTAATGAGATGAGATTCTTTTATATCTTTAAAGCTGTGAAATCCATCCTGTACAATATACAACCCTCAAGGACTTTGTGGTAAAGAAACTGACATTATGAGGAGTCATAGAGACAGTTTTTCTACAACTTTTTCCAAGGAAATAACTTTTTATTAGTACAAGAGAATTAAAAATCAGCATCCAAGGTTTCAATGTCATTAATGAAGAATTACCAAGACTGCCAATGAATTAATAAGTAGTTAATTAATTGAAATTTCTTTTGGAGAAGAGAGCCCTCTGAAGGTTCTGAATCTTTAGGATTGCTCCATTTGGATCCAAAAGTCATGTCAATTTACAGAAAGACTTTATATATATAGATATATATAAAGTCTTGATCCAGCTGATTCTAGGCCTGAGTATTTAATGGAGTAAAAGTTATTAAATGGTCACACAATTGGCAGCATCTTTACAAACTGTATTATTCATTATACTGGCTGAAAAGTAGTGTGTGAGCACACTCAAGCAGCATCAATGCCTCATGGGCGCTGATATTGAGCTGTCTTTCCAGGCAGAGGATGTGTCTGCTGAAGTTGATTTTATACAGGCAGTTACAACAATTTATAAACAATAAAAAATATGCAGAGGCTTGGATTATCACCTCTCATTGTGGAGCTTTCTCAGTCAAGCATCTCAAATTTGACATTTCCATGGTCCCAGGAATTTTGTGACACTCCACATAAAATATCTTCCAGAATTCCAGCTGTTCAGTACTGTATTTATATCCTGATTTAGTTAACAATGAAATTGCTTAGCATTTTTTGGAACTTCTAAACTCTCTGTGAAGTCATGTATCTGAAGTAAGAGGAGAAAATACGCAACTAGAAAAAACAATGTCATTTTCGTGAGACATACGGTATTCTCTGACTGAAGACAAATATGTGCTCACAATGTCCCTGAACTGAAAGTCAGGCAAGAATTTTACAATCAGTAGAGAAACTACCTGATGTGATAATTCTCTTTTTCCTGACCAACATGAGCTATCTAATAAAAAAGAAATTATAGCTGCATTTTTATTTCTGAAAAAAGTCACTGAGTCACTTTAGTTATAGCACATTCAAGAACTGCATGCATGCACAGAACAATAGTCATGCCTGTGACTCAAACTGACTTATAGGAAGAGTTGTAAATGAGACTAAAGTTAGTCAAACTTCTTGATGTGACTATTCCAATGCCCCAAAAATCCTAAGTAAGCCATAATCTAGAATGGTCTTATCAACTGTACGAGGTTCTTGGAAGGAATTAGTTTTCTGATTGTGATAGCTTTTGGTTTTAAGTACTTTGAGATTATTTTAATCAAAAATATCTGGGGGCAGAAATGTGAATTCTTTGTAATTTATTTACAACTTTATAGTAACTGATAACAGAATTTATTTCATTTGAAGAGTCCAAGTTAGTCCAACAGCTTTTTCACTTGAGCTGTCAGTGAACACTGCTGATCCTAATGAACAGTCGTGTTGAACTATGGTGAAGACAAGAAATGCATAACAGATATTTCTGAAAAAGATTGACTGATAAGACTTGTCAAGTTCTCATTGCATATCACATCTTGACCAGTTTACTGCCTTTGGTTCAGCACAGTGGCAATCCTAGGTCAGATCTTCATGATCGTAACTCTGCTGTACCTGAGGAAATGCACTACTAGGAAGAACAGATGGGATTAATCTCAGCCATCCTTACATTCCTTTCTGCCATAAGAATTAATCCATGATAGCAACTACTGACCTGAACCAAATAGCTTCCTTTAACAAATATGACACAGACATCACACCAGTCATGTATAGTGTGTGTCCATCACCCACATACTTGCTCTTGGACTGAGTGAGCCTACAGAAATAATTAATGGGTAAGTGTGACTCTTCCAACTTTCTGTATTACAGAGCACATCCTTGCCTACTTCTGTTAGTATCTGTTTACAGATATGTTGCCCATCAATTTATCTAATCCCCTTCTGAACATCCCAAAAGTGTCTCACCTCCCAAAATATTTTTTGCAATTACTTACACCTAATAGGCCTTGCAAGATCAAGTCCCAAAGGACAAGCCAGCAAAGGGAAATCTAGATAGATAATCCTTCTTGCACTAACCATGAGAAGGGTCTCAGAGCTGCCAAGAGACATGAGGGAGTGCATAGGTTAGCACATGCCAATTAGCACTAATGCCATCAAGGGCCTAATTCCACATGGGATTTATGTGCCTGTGCCCCAGTTTGAGTGCTTAAATTCACATGTACTTTCAGGCCTTGCTGCTGCAAGACCTTAGAGATGTCTGGAAAGGTATATGTGCTGCATTTTTCATCAATAAATTTCCAGAGGTATCTAAACATGATCTGGAGGTATGCAGAAATCACTCACTGTTGGCTTGGCAGAACAGCTAGGGGCTTTATTTTTCATGTGCTGACATATTGACAGGACCTAGAACAGATGGAGTCAGAACACACCTTCTAGATTTAACCTCAAACACAACTTAGCCAAGGGCATTTTATGTGGCAGTTCAGGACTTGTCATTCTTGATGAGACTGTAACTGCCTCTTAGTGAAGCTGCAAGACAAATGGCCATCTTGACATACCAAGGCCTGAGTAACCTGATCAAACTTTGAAGTTGGACCTGGGTTAGATGACCTCCACAAGTCCTTTCCAGCCTAAATTACTCTAATACTATGTCCTAAAACTGGGGAAGAGCAGTCGTATACAACACAGGAAAAAAAGGTTGGGAAAGAAAGGATAGCAGAGACGTGTTAGGACAGAATCAGAGCGGCAAGGGACAAATCAAGAAATCAATATCAAAACTCATAAAAATTAAGAAGAAACTTCTATTAAGGTTTGCAATATCAAGAGAACAAAGTGGACCTAAACAGAGAGAAAGCCATTAAGAGATGATGCTGTGCCTAATGTCTCTGTCAATTCAAAATGCAATCTAAAAATGAAGTGCAATTTGCTGGTTAACAAAATTAGTAGCATTAATAACGAAAGTAGAAAGAGTCAGGACAGGACAGAAAAACCAAGCAGTAAAACTTTTAGATTAACTTACATGTTAAAACTGGTTTGGCCTCAGTGTAATTAGAGAATTGCCTAAAATTATCTTTGCCATTTTCTGATGTCTTTGAGAACAACTGATGGATGAGTGAGCTTGCAGAGGAGTAGTGGTGGGAAAATGTAAAACAGAAACAGAAGGAACGGGACGTGTAGATGAGGAGTTCAACCTAAGTTCCTGTGAAAATACTGGAAAATTACACAATAGTTGTGTGCACCTATAAGAATACAAAGGGGTGAATAATGTTGACATGGAGTAGTTTTGTTCCTGTTAAAAAATCTTCATGACTAAGCTGTGCCAAATCAAAATTTTTTTTGTCCTGAGAGGATAGGTGCTATGGAATAAGCAGAAATATAGCAGAATATAAGGAGAATTAGCAGAAAACACTTACTTGATTTAAATGAAGTTTTTTCTACATTTTCACATTCCATCCTCATATGAACACTATGAAAATGAAGACTATAAAATGAAACTCATATGCGCATTTAACTCCTTGCAAACTCATCAAAGCAGAACCCTTAAATGAGGGATTTCCTAGAGTTCTGCTCTAGGAACTTTGGTTTTAATTAATAACTCATCTGGTTAAATTTAAAATATACTCATCAAGTTTGCAGATATCTGAATTGAAAATATGCTCATTGAGTTTGCAGATTTCACAGAGACATCTTGAAGTACCACCTTTTGGAGAACTTGTGTAGATTTCCAGTTGTTGATGACTTCAATTTGATGAGGACAAGGGCACAAGTGAGCATTTCAGGGAGGTAGATCGCTGCAGAAATACAAACTGAGTACCTAGCCGGGTGGTAATTCTACAGAAGAAGGAAAGTGGTAGTTACAGTGAGTTATAAGATGAACATATATCATGCTGTTCAGAAAAGAACCCCACACATCCCACTAAGACATACAAACAGGTCAGAGGCACCTGAGGTAGTCCTTCCCTCCTGTTCCAGGCTGGGAATACTCAGCTGCAATTCCATGTCCATTTTCATGGACTGCACTGCATCTCAGAACTGATAAAACTGATACAACTATCGAAAGCGCAGAATGGGAAGACAAAATTGTAGCAAGAAGGATGAGGTGCTTGGAAACATTGTGTAAATGTTGAATGAATGCAGTGATAAAGGGAATAGAAAAGTCAAGGGAAAGCGCTAGCAGTGATCAAGCAAACAGTGAAGACTGCTGTAAAGAAGAACAGTGTAAACTGATGCTGGTGTTTATGTGAATGGAAACAAATAGATGCAATTAGTTATAGCAAGGCGAATTTATCTTAGTGTCCTGATAGAAAGAAAAACCCAGCTAGCTTGGCTGCAGAGAAGCAGCAAATCAACTTCTGTTAGAAGGGATGTTTCCTTCAAGCAAACTATGCAGATTATGGGACAATGAGATTCCCTTTTTTGCCCTATTTTTCTATGAAATATGTTATGATTGTTCCTTATTATGAAGAATTCTACTTTTTTTGGAAAAACTGAGGAGCATTAAGGGTAGAAGAAGAAAAGCAGTCAAGGTATCAATGCTCTTGCAAGGAGGGAGAAGATCCAGCCAGGCTCCTGTAATTTTTTTTTACTGTACTTAAGGTTTTGAAAGGCTGCCTTCCACATTTCAGGTAAGAGCCTGCCTCCCTCAGGGTACATGGCCTTCTGAAGGAATATCTGGATATTCTTGAAAATGGCACTACTGGGATAAGACAGATAATGCATGTATGAGTCCCTGGTGTGATGATTCCCTGAGATGTGATAAACAAATATAAACAGTTCCCTGTTCTGAAGTAAGAAGAGGAAGAAAGTGAATCAGAGTATTATTTGAGTGCTTAAAATAAAACCCTAGTGGTTTACTTCTAGGGTTTTTTTAGGAGGGGAAATCATAATTGACAATTCCAGTTGAATCAGCTAACAATTTTTATCTACATCATCAGTCCTTTTTTTTTTTTTCCCTAGGTCTCTGTAGTGGTTTCACATTTGCTGAATTTGTTTTGTTAAATGTAGTGTAGTGGTCTATCTTTCTTCTATGGAATAGGATTGGAAGAAAGGCAAAACAGGCTTAACTTAAAGATAGAAAACAGATTTATTAACACATACTAAAGGGAGAACAAAAAAGAACCATGAAACCTTTTTTAAAAGCACTCCCCTCCCCCTGACCAGCAGTTTACTTTTCCACAAACAATGTAAAGAGACAGAAAATCAGAACTCTTAAGTCAGTACCACTTATAAAATAGTCTTTCATTTAGTCTTTGAGAGAGACCAGTCCCTCCTGATTTTGTTCTGGTAGCTTTCCACAAGAGACACAGTCTGTTTGTGGCTTCCAGCTCCCACAAAAGCAGCCCACCCGAGAATCTGCATCTGTGAGCCTCCCAAATGTAGCCCTTCCTATGGCTGCATATGGGCCATGGACTTACACATGGGGTTTCACCTTTTAAAGATGCACAGCTCCACAACAGAGGACTTCTGTCCCAGAGGTGTACACTTGTATCCAGTTGGCCAGCCTGGCTGTTAGTTTTAAAGCAGACCACTAATTGGTTTTTACCATTCATGCCAAACCAATACAGTCTCATTCGTAATTTCTGAGAATGCCTTTCTTAAGTTGCTAGTTTTCTATGTGTTTTGAGTTTGAGCACCTACCTGTCAGCTAAGGATTCTACCCAAGAGTTAAGCACTGTAACATTTAAATGTCCTTGAAATTCTCTAACACAACCCCACTGCTATTTTAGTCATTACTCCTTTCTTAATACCTTTTTTTTTAACATTCAGGAAAAAACAAAACCAAAAACAAACAAAAAACCCAACAACAACAACAAAAAAACAACCCCCAAAAAATGGTCTGTGGAATATGAAGCAGATTGTAATCTACCTGGTCTGTGTACTGAAAACTTCCAAGAGCCAACAGTGTTTCTGGTACACAGAGAAGCAGGAGAAGAGCACTCATTTGGAAAGGCTGGATTGCAGGAGATTGCTCTGGTTGTCCTGTGAGCTCACTGCCTCATTGTGGAACATGACTGGGCTGAGTGCCTGGGCTATTCTGATGCTGTTGGCCTCAGCAGCTTCCCCTGACTCACTTCCTCCCAAAGGCAGGGTTTGAATTACCCAGCAATACCAGCAGACCCTCACTGCCAGTCAACTGCAGTGTCTTTGGCATGGAACTTTATTTGAATTGTGTGTGACCAGTGTACAGCACAAGGCTAGCCTCTGCTGAAATATAGAGCCCAAAATTATTCTTGCAGTCCTTCTCCGGAAAGAACTGTACATAGTTCTTCTACAGTATGTACTGAATTGATTTCCTAAATGTGATTGAAAATACCCTATAAGGATTATAAAGACTGGTCTTAAAATAGAAATTGCAATAGAAAACCTAATTTATTTTGGTTTGTTTTTTTGTATTCTCTTAGAAATGACACCATAAAGTCTTGCTCACAGGTTTACATATTAGAAAGATAAACTTTTTAGCCAAATTTATCCAAACACTGAACTCTGATTTTTATTTGGAATTTCTCTCTCAGGAAAAAGAGAAACACATCATATGATGCTGGATAACAATGGAATATGGTATTTCTGTATTTAATTAATGCAGTTTTCTTTTCTCCTAAGCATTTTAATGCATGTACTTCTAGCACATCATTCATGTACTTTTGCTAAGTACAAGGTTCTTTTCATAAGGATATTGGCGCAATTTACATTTTTTTTTTTAAGCTCGTGTCTAAGTTTTAAATGTTTCTGGAACTGACACCAACTGTCCATTTTGACATTTTTTGTTAGTTTTACCTCTATGGAAATTTTCTCCCTCTTTCAGCTGTTGAAGAAATTTTGTTTCACAAAGTCTGCTTCAAGACATTGCTAAACATTCTTCCTGGGTTTGGAGAACCAGATAATATGCCAGCCCAAAATTTATTTTAAAAATCAGAATCAATTGCTTCTGTAGATTCAAGACTTACTAGCCACAAAACAAGCTAGGCACGCCTGACATGACTGATTTACATGTGCTTTTAGTTTCAAGAGCTTAAGTAGCTGTTTGTGCACGGATACATAATAAAGGATGTGTGGATGTGATATATTGTAACAATGATCACAAGCTAGAAAAAGTGATCTTCAGTTAATTCTTGTAATTTTTCAGACACAGAGCTGGGAAATTATTTTCCCAAAGAATGAAAAAGAAAGAAGATGCCATGGTTGACAACTACCTCCTGAAGTGCCCATTTAGAATCTTTCCAGAAAGATGAAGTTAGTTCTATGCAAAATCTCTCTTAGCTAATGCTCTTCATCTTGAGAGCCACTGCCTACCACAGGTTCTTCCTTGTCAAGACAAGAGAACTGAAGGGATGACGAAAGCTAAGCCAACCACGTGACTCTTGACAATCTTCTGGCCATTTGTTTGGTTTGGGATGGAGAAGGAATTATTACTTCGATGGTATTTTTAGAGGTGATAGAAGGTGCATAAAGACATTTTGGGTGAAAATGATTTGCCCCGGAGCTTTCAAATACAAATACACAGGACATGTAAGTGTTAGGAAAAAAGGTTTGACAGGTATTTTCTATACAGAAATTTGGTGATCTGTTTCAGATATGCAAAGTCTGGGAAAAAAAAAAACAACAAACAACCTAAGAATAGATTTTCTCCCACATTAGCAGAGGACCATCTTCCTCTGACTGCCAGCTGGCACTGGTAGTGATGCCAGAGATCCGTTCTGGTTTCAGAGTGAGTACACCCGTATGCAGGAGGGGAATGTTTGTGTCATTAAGTTTTGACAGAATTAATATAGCTGATGTGTTAATCATCATTAACCAGCAACCTTATATGTCCCCAAAATCTGCTTAGGAGTGCCAGGAGGATAATAGAAACGGGAAGGGCAAAAAGAATGGGAAAATCAATAAGTGATTAATGTATCCGCCTTCATGAGCATTCAGTCACACTCTGGGTGTAGAGGATATTTAGATATGTGTTCTTACAATACTGGCCACATCATAGGCTGTAGGTATATTTTTTAGGAATGATAATAATCTGGCCATTATTATACAACATTTTTAATCTAAGAATCCTCCTAGTGGCTTTTTTTTCAGGATGGTTCACTATTTTCCTAAGACAATCTGTAACTATTTAAAAGTCATATCTCCAAATCCCCACTTTGAAAGAGGAAAAAAAAGAGATACAAAGGACAGAAAAGTGTGAACATTTATGTGTACTTTAATTGCAAACCATGAAGAATAAAGTAAGTCTTTATAAGTTAAAAGCACTATTGATACCAGTTAAACAAGAGGTTTGTTTCTTGGTGTCCTAAGCAGTCAAGACAGGTTCCTGACAATGATGACAATGACCTGAATTTTCTTGTTTGTCCTCAGCAGAGAAAGGTTCAGATTAAACTCCTACATATAAATGTCAGACAGCTTTAAGAACATTTTATGGACTCCCTGAATGGGACAGTGCATTGTCAGATAACTATCTTGTTCTCAAAGGTGGTGGGGGATTACATGCTAGGCAGCCACTCTCCTCAGGTCAGTTCCTTGCCAGGCCTGGACGGCAGTATTGTGTCAGTGCAGCTCAGTAAAGAATTCTGTGCACAATATGCAGGCCCAGATTCACACTCTGTGTATTGTCTCTGTAATACTGACTGAGAACTAGTAGAATTCACTAAGAAAAATAGTGAGATGGAGCTATTGTGAATCCAAACAGAAGGCACATGAAAAGGCACAGGAAACTGCTTTATGCTGGATTCTGAGAAAGGGATTACCAACACAGGGATCAAATTAAAAGTGAAGGAATGTTATTTTGTGAATGAATATTATTACCAACTGGTGAGCACATACAGACAGCAGACTGAGGGGAAGAGAGGGACATACAGGTTTAATTAGTTTTATGCTTGTGCCTCCATAAGTGGAAGAAAATCTTCATTGTCTATATACTGTCTGTCCATTTTCTACACTTGCAGTGTCAAAGTATTTGTTTCTGTCATTACAATTACTCAAAGAATTGACTAAATAGAGCCTTTGGTTCCTAGCACTAAGTTGAATCACAAGGGATGTTACCAGCTGTCATAATAGGTGTTATCTTATTTATATTTTACAAGTAAACCAGGGACATTTTATGGTAAAGCTTACTCAATTTCATTCCTGCATGGATGGCAAGAGTTCCCTGCCCCTCACATAACTCAGCTCGAAAGTTGCTATGTAGTCCCAAATATGCTCTGTGTGTTCCAGGACACATCCCCTGCTCAGCAGGCTTCATGGAATGTAACTGGGAATGGTACAGCTTTAGCTGCATATTAGGTTTCCAGTATCCAAGTATTCTTTTTATGTCATTCAGAACTCCATCTCCTCCAAAATATTTTGGGAACATCCTTGTAGAACTTCCCCCAGCTCTCACAGTATTGACTGCAAAGAGTACTGGAACCGTTTATTCATGATTACAGTGGATAGCTGGGTGCAGCTGTCATCCTACAAAAAGATCACCCTAGTAACACCAATCAACAAGCAGAGTAAGATGATCCAAATATATCTGAAACCTTCTAAGTGCTCTCTTTCAACTGAAATACAGACTCACAACTTCATTGCAAGCTGCCTGATGATGTGGGGTCTATGAAATGTGTCATATACTGTTACTCGGTGAAAAGCCATTGATTTTCAGTTTTGTTTACATAGAATCTGAGAAAGGGCCTACATGATAAGGGAGCTGTGAGAAGAAACAATTAAAATAAGTAATTAGTTCAGCATTGATTGGGATAAGTTATTGGGAAAAGAGAATCTCCATGTGAAATAGCAATCACTCGCACTGAACAATGACCAGTACTAAAATTTATACCAGAATTTATTATAGCAGCAAGGGGAACTTCTGGATAGGAAGTCAGCTTACCCTTTCAATTGTATACAGAGTTGATGCTGCAAAGACGTGCCACTGGTAGCATAGCCCAGCTCTGAAATCATAGAAATAGCTTTGCACTTGCCTGGTAATCATAGCCACAGAGAGGACAGGGCAGAAAATGTATTGAACAGGAGTCAGAGCAAGAATATGGCTGATATTCCATGATGTCATCTGGAAATCAACTCGTAGGGAAAAGATGGAGAGAAGGTTTGCAGTAAGACCACTACACACCCTCGAGGCCACTACCTGCAGATCATGCCTGCGGTATTGGAATTCAGATGACCCATATTACTGTTTGCAATTCCTTCTAATACAGTCACATACAGATAAGAAACAAAACATTAGAAGAGAGGAAAACATGGGGAACCATGTTGGGAGGACTTGGTTTTTTTCGACACCATACATAGAGTGGTGACACAACAGTCACAGAGAAATGCTTAAAGCAGAGCATCACCTTTCACCACGTTGACTCATTTCCTTAAAATCAAAACCAAAAAAGATATGTTCAGTGCTATATGTCAATGATTTCAAACTACAGTCTACTGTAGTCCATGCATTGCAGATTTTGCAGCATTGAATGGGCACATAACTTAGTTATAAAACAACCCTGAATTCATTATTACCATGTGAATATCCTCTAAACCAGGGGCTGATTAAATACTTTTTATATGTTTTAAAAGAAAAATTATTTTGGATCTATTTTTACTGTATATTTCTACGGACAAACAATGATCTTGTGTTATGCTTATCACATATGTAGCCCTCTGAAACAAGTATACTTCTCAAATTTTATTTTAACCTGCTGTCAAAACATTTTCAGAAAAAATATCCTCTGTTCATGGACTTCACAGGGCTTTGTATCCTGAATCTCAGCAAATTCATATCCACATCTAGGTGGTTTTTCAATTTCTGTATGCAACCAAGAAAGCTCCTCCTCCTACTAGCTTAGTATTAAATAGGATTGACTCATTGTTCTTTGCTGCTTTTTCTTAGCAACTGCTTATGATCATACTCTTTAGTGTAGCAATATATAGATGGTACTACACAGATTAATTCACATTATTAAAATTTCCAATAATGATAAGAAATTAGATTACTGAATAGCTCCATATATGCAGTAAAATCACAATTGAACTCACAATTATTTTTTGCAACTCTTTTAACAGTATAAGAAATACTTTAAATTCAACACAAATTTAATGTTCTGCTGTCTTTCTGTTACCTTTCTGAACAGAGCAAGTCAGTGTTTTAAGGGCACTGACAGCAGTCTCTTGTAAAGATGTCCAGCAGAACTGGCTATAAATATATACATAAATACTGCTTCTTCTCTGTATGGAGATATATCAGTCTCTAGAAATTCCTCAGATAATTTAATACAGTGTGACCTAATTTCAATTATCCTGTCAAATTTCTGATTTTTTCTCCAATTTCTATTCATTCCATTTCTAATTTTGGCAGAGTACTCTCTTGCTATATTACTGGTGCCAAGAATTTGTAGAAAATTGAGTGATGACATTAAAAATGAATGGATGGGTTGCTTCATATATAAAAATATATTCTTAAGATAGCAATTGGGCAAATTCTGCTCGACTCCAGCTCTGCAGTGCTGTCAGTAGCACCGCCATAGGTGTTGTTCATGAGGGAAGAAGGGATGGGAGACAAGAGACTATGTAAAAATTCTTCCTTCATCACTGAACTGAGGTCTGGAGGAATTTCTTGATATATGGATGCCCCCCTATCCCTGTAAAGCATTGGCAGACATACAGAAAGGTTCAAACTACTGCTGTGTTTGTACTAAAAACCAGTATTTGGAGAGAATTGCTTGGAGGTACTTCTTTCCCAGACCAAATACCTTATGAGTTGAGGCCAGTTTATGCTGAATATTGCCTTTTACCCTGAAGACATCACAAAATGCGTCAAGGTGGCATATATCAGATTGCTTATGTCGAATTGTACAGTAAAGTACTTGAATTACTTTTCATGGAGAAAAGGGAGCCACATTTTCTAGTCTCTTACTAAGTTGTCAGGCAAGCAGGTTACTGACTGCAGTGTAACCTTCAGTATAACCATAAGCAGGTCCCCCAAAGGAGTGTACAGAATCTTTACCATTAAGTATTTTATAAAAGCCAGAGAACACTTAAGCACATTTAGAACTTCTAAAATTCATCTCTAAGTTGCATAGGGCTTAACTTTTTCCTCCAGATATTCCACCATTGTGGATATAAGACTATACAAGATTATGACTCTGTAATGTTAATTGATCACAGTGCTCCCCGTACTGCTACCAAGTACAACCACAAATCACGAAAAACATCTGTAAATCCCTATAAGCAATTTGTCAGAATACTTTAAAGTGCATGTATAATAAATGGAGAACACATGTTTCATAGGAACCAAATGAAACTAGAGCTGTACCGAATGCTTTGCCAGAGACTTGAACAGCTGTGGACATCACCTCTCTCTCCCCCTACCAAGCTTTAAAAGGCATTGTTTTCTTTTTAGCCTGACAGGTGATGTTTACAATACCGTTGATCTTCCTAGAAGACAGATTGTCCAAATATCTCTGTAGACCACTTATACCTCCTTAAATATTGTCGTTTGATATTCATTTTAGGTATTTGGCACTTTCTCTGAAATTATAAAGGGTCTTCACTGTACCATCCTTGCCAGTTTCTAAAAACACCATCATTTAGTTCTGAAAAAGCACCACATTACATCCGGCATAGCATTTTCTATCTGGAAGCTACAGTGAAGAAATGGAAATTTTTGTTCATTGGCTATTCTGTTCGGAGTGTGCACACACAAGAACATCCGTATTTCTTATGAACACGCATATTTCAAGGTTCTAAAGAATTTTGTCTGACTTTCCTGAGCTTGATATCTCAACAGGACAGCTTGGATTTCTTCTGTCTAAGCACACTATAAGATGGCAGTTTCAAAGTCTCCTTACTATTATGTTTTGCATCTCAGATTAAGGTCACTGCTTCATCGTTATTCAGAATGATGATACATTTCTTTACCTGAGAAAAACTTAGCAACTCTTCCACCCAATAATGTCAATTGAATACTGTCACTTCCATGTTAAACCATGTAAACCCAGTTTCATTATCTCTCTAGTCTTCCTACTCTACTAATTTTTGCGTTTCTCCTCAGATACAAACTTCCTGCCTCTCTCAATCCTGTTCCAGAGCTATTTCCAATAATCATCATCATCGTCAGGAGTAGATGTTTTCTTTTATTAAACCTCTAGATGTTAGCTCCCATAATTTTCAGTGTCTGCAGTGATTTGCCAAACCTGAGCAAGGAGCAAAAACTATTTTTACGTGACAATTGTGTTATAAAGTACATTGATATTAAATTTTGAGCAACCTTTCAAAATGTTGAAGAGTGTTGTATTCAAGAAAGGTAAATGAAATCTAAAAATTCTATTACATAAATAAATCTAGCATTCATTATAACAGATAATACATTTATAGTTTTGCTTTGTTTTATCTGCCTGAAAAAGTAGCAGGAATGTAAAATACTTTTTTTCTGCACTGAACATATGCAATTATCATTATGTATTTAAAAAAACCCAACCTGCTGATTATAAAATAGTTTAAATAGCCTCAAGTGTCCCTGAAGAGCTACTGTGTGCTGTGTAAAAGCTGAATAATCCTCCCCATGTCAGAAGGTGACCCTTCAGCTGTTCAGGATCATGAGCTGATGTACTACCACTTGTTAAAAAAATATTCAAAATACAAGAACACTTAGGTAAAGATCATTGTGATGGTCTTGGAATTAATCTGCAAGAACTGACAACATTGAAACCAATCTATCAAGAGTGAGTATAGAAACCTTAGCTTTTACTTAAAACCAAAACACACAGAACACAGCAAATTCACACCAAAATAGGTTCAATGGAAATATGATTTTTTTACATCCTATTTGGCTCATTTTTCTTTTACAAAGATAGTTTTGGAAAAAGGAATGTATTCAAATACACTTTGAGTACATTCTGAATGCACTATTTATGTAATACCAGAAGTGCAGTCTGTGCAAAAGTACTCCAAACCATTATCGCTCGGTGTTCTGAACAAAATACTTTAACATATTTATGAAGGCACATTGATAGAAGAAAAGATGTCTCAATCATCTCTGTTTCCTTTAATCAACAAAATAGGGGAGTTCACTTTGGCCCCTGTGCTTAGAAAAATATGACTTTGATTTTCAAAATCTCCTTTTCTGCAATATTTACTCCTAGTATTTACATGGTTGTTTCTTCCCATTCAAGTTCCACATCACCTGCAGAGGAAACAGATACATTAAATTAACCTGCCTTGTAAACAAATAGTAACTAATGATTGTTTCTCACTGAATTTAAAAGATCTTGCATGGAAAAAAGTGGGGAAAGTTTGAGCAATGACCATTGCTGTGAGGGGGAATAAAAGAGCAGCAAAAGGCTAGATATTTATACTTTTGAAGCAAAAATGCATGTCAAAGGACTTTTTTTCCTGCTTCTTAGTCTGAACAAGTCATTGCACCTGCTGTGAAAAAATAATTTTGACACAGTCTGTATCTCCTTACCTTCCATGGCATCCAGGGAGTCCATCTTTTGCAGTGCTGAATAATTTACAAAACATAAAGGCTGACTACTTCCCTTGGTTGTCAGCAGATCCAATACACATTGATGTAAAAATATATATTGTGCCTGTAAGACGTGAATTTAAAGATGCTTGATTAGAAGAAAAATGTACTTGTAACACCAAAAAACCCTTTTCCTTTTTCTATAACACCTAGAAAATCTCAAAGAAACTGCAGTTTAACTCAGCAATCTCAGTACTTCAGTGACCATATCATATATGCCTGATCTGATTTCAATTACAGTGAAACATAATGCTCTAAATTTGTCAAAACATATTAATCCTTATGAGTAGTAAGATATATGAAATTAGACTAACCATTACTGAGACTAATAGGCTACTCCACAATTTTCTGTGAATGTTTGTTCTATGAAAATACATTTTGCCACGAGATGCTAACTGAAGAACCACATGAATGTAATATCTAGATAAGAAATTTTTCCTCTTTCTACCATAGAGAAAACCAGCAGGATGCACTCAAATGCAGAAGTTCAAGTAAATCTAAACCTATATGTTCTAGGAGCTTGTATCAGTACTAGGAGCAAATGAACCCAGTATTTTGAGTGATAGTTTTCAAGCTGTAATCTCATTTTTAACATATGATAGCAGAAAGAGTGGGCAACTAAAGTTAGTTTGACATTTTCAAGGACATCAAGTCTGAAAATAGGAAAACAAGGCAATGTAGAATGAAATAAAGGACTGAAAACAGATAGAAATACAATAAATGAATCAAGCATATATTCACATAGGAGGAATAATGAATATGTAGATGCAGAAAATAAGCCAGGTACATTCTGATTGGAAGGCACCTCATGAGACCACCTGGTGCAACTACCCACTGCTCAAGCTGGGTCAGCTAGAACATGTTGCCCAGGACCTTGTTGAGATGGATTTGGAATACCTGCACCAATATCATACTCTTACCCTTGACTTTTGCACAGGTAAAAATATTTATGTAATTTTTTTGCTCAATAATTGCTATTTTGTTTCAGAACTGCCATCAATTTGCAATTCAAGTGTCCGATGTATGAGAGAAATTTGCTTACATGCATAAGTTTTACTGTCACAACTCCAGAACTGTGGATTTAATTAAAGCAGCTTTTCAAAGGCTCCCTGAAGCCTGCAACACCATTATGCTTTTAAATAACTTTCTTGCTGAAATAATAGCATGACATTACTTCAAACTAGCCCTTGTACTTGGCAAGAAGATAAACTTTGATGTGTCTGCTGAACAAACATGGACTTCTAGAATGAAGGTCTTAAATTTCAGTGGAGTTTACAATGGTTATTCCAGTTCAGAATGCAGGCTCTGAAAGCTCTGTAATTTCTTGCACTCTTACAGCTACTTCTGATGATGTAGCAATGAAAACATTTCTGGGTTTACCAAGGGAGAGTGAAGCAGGCTACCTGGGCAATTTATGTCTAACTAGTTATTTTCCCAGTTAGAATCAATGACAATCTTAACTATTCTCATCCACTGGTTACAGTAACAGATCATGACTCTGTTACCAAAAAGGAACATTATTTTGAATCTATAAACAAGCAAAATACAGGTCCGAGAGCAATCAGCTTTGATTTATTTTACTCATAGATCTTACAGACAGTTTGACTGAGGGATTTCTGTGCTGAGTTCTGGGAGGGAATTGCTCCTCTCTTTTATATCTTCTGTGCTGATCACATAAAAACTGATTAATAGGCAACTCAACAGTGTTTTATAACAGAACTCTCAGAATGTCTTGACTTTTGAATCCACCATAAAACTTTACAAGATTGATTCCCTTTGGGCAAGTTTTGTTGCTGATCCGACTTTTGTAGTCTTGAAAATATGAGCTAGAAATGACCTGGACAGAGAACAGGCTATCTCAGAATTTTGCATCTAGCATACAGATGGATACTTGATTTGTTAGGAAATCTGAACTCTGACACCATCATCTTGTACTGCATTTTGGCACACCTCTTTCAAGCCCCTGCCAAAACATTAAAATGAAGAGATACACAAAAATGATGCATATTTTAAAAGCATACCATGATATTATCAAATGTCTCACTGTTTTAAGATTATATTTTGGGAGTGCACCCATTAAATTGCCTTCCAGCCTTTGATTTATTACTAGATGATTCTACTTCTAGTCAAAAATGTAAAACAAGAACCAGAAAGTATTTCCAGAATTCATCATCACAAGGAAGTACTGGCAATTGTTTAGCTGCATCAAGACTTCGAAAGGAAAAAAATTAGAGCACATGGTATCCAGACTGCACTTTACAAGATGCATCATGTCAGAATATCACCAGAAAGTCCCATAAAATCTTCTGAAGAAGAGTTAATTGCTATCTGTATTCTGATACACTTTTTTACATATTCTGATGTAATATGGAATAGCAGAATTTCATTCCAAATGGAGCAAGTATCCTTACATTAAAATCAATTTAAATCCATCAGTCATGAGGAAGTTCATCCTGAAACTACTTGTCCATACTGAGAAGTTGCTAAGTCATGCTGGAGGCTGAAAGGCTTCAGGCTGCCCTGGGTGAGATATGGCCTGCAGGAAACTTATGCCAGAAGCCTTGTCCAAATAAAGCTGATTTCCATTCCACTGGGCATTTAGGATCAGCTTTAAATTCTTCCATTATTCCTTCACATAATTATTTATTCTTTATCCTTTACATAATAATTATTTTTACATACTAAGAATTCCAGATACAGCAGAAGAAAGCCTTCCTTGCTGGCAGGTTACCACTGACTTATATCCATACAAAAAAAATCTGCCAGAAATGTACTTTTTTAGACCCAAAACCCACCACTGATTTTGAACAGTTTGAAGTCTGTGATTAAATCCATCTATATGTACTATTTTATTGGGAGCAATTGGAGAAGAATCAAGGAATCAGTAATGAGTTCAAAAGTAAAAGAATATTCTAAAGTTTCATAGACTAGGCCCCATATACATACACACACAAAAAAAATACAATTAAATAGTAAGTAAAGTCAAATTAAGTAGTGAATGAGTGAATCCGTTTTTAATCTAACAATTGTTCTGCACGCAAAACTGGAAATAAACTTTCTTAGAGATTGAAAAAATATTATTTAGGCTTAAAAAGAAATAGCACTCTTTTCTTTCCTTGTCAAGACTTTTCTGGCTAAGTGTACTTAGGTGGAAGCAGACAATATATTTCTACAATGCTTAAAATAAATAAAAGCAGGACTTGATAGAAAATGTATTATACAGCTGATTTTTACCAGCTTTCTAGTCTTGTTTTGCAGATCACATCTAATTTTTCTACAATAAGAAAACAGAATAGATAAATCTTACCAGATTTTGCACCATACACATTCTTTCACTTCTTAGCTCAGCTACAAGTCCATAGATATCCACAAAATCGTGGTCATTTACATGTTGGGTTAAATGGTCAAGTGCAATATAAACACCTGTTCTTCCAACACCAGCACTGCAAACATGATAAACAAGATAAAATAAAGCTTTTATGTTAATGTTTTCAGCATTTTCTTAGAATATAATGGAAATATTGTTTATTGTGAAAAGAAAAATTTTGAAGCAAAACCTAAACCTTCATTTCAGTATTTACATCTTGTGCATTCCTTTCTGAATTGGATCAAGTGAAATCTGGATTTGAGCCGTTTTCTAATTTTGATTAATTTTCATAGTTTTTGATTTCTCATTTTCATCATATAAATGCAATATTACTCATTTATATGTTCATATGACCCAAACCTGTTTGAGTGGAAAAAAAGATCCCATAACTTTTCTATGAGCTTTTTAGAGCTCACTAATTGAGAGGGAAAAAAAATCACAGGATTTTGTGAAATAACACTGGGATCCTGTGATACTTTTGGTATTTGAGATAAAGCGACATGGGATCTAGGAAAAAACTATAAGAAATACTTTTAAAAGGAGAATGAGTGTGCAAGATGTGCTGGTAGGTAGTGTTTTATTTCAAGATCTTAATAATGAATAGTGACAGGATTTTCACCCTGCCAACCTCTTAATTAGGGGTTTTCTGTTTTCAAAGTCTCATACCAGGGTTTAAAAGATGAGATGGAACCTGTGGCTTGGTCTTCAAAGGTGTTTATTCTATTTCTTATCTCAAGGTCTTACAGCAGTCTCAGTGCACTGAAGAAAAGCAGCTACAGGAACATGGACGGAGAGTCCAAGGTCATTTTTAAAGATTTTTAATCCAATTAACTCTAAAAGAGTACTGTATTTACAGTTTTGTACCAACAACTACTACCTATTCTAGACACGCAATTTCTACATCAAATCCATTCTACCAATGTCTCTGTGCCGCTGTCACAGCAGAAAATGGAGTAGAAGAAGAAGAAGAAGATGAGACACCGCCCAAAATTCTTCATCTTGCTCTGATCTACTTCCATACTAAAAACCCAAAACTACAAATTTTCACCCAGTGACAAACTAAACTACTATCTATTTTAAATCTTTGTTGTTTTCAATTCATCTGTGAGTGTTGGAAGTTTTTCCCATGGACTAAGGTCAAAGACAGTGCTTTCCTGGGGTCCCAGCCAGGGTCTCGAACCCCCCAGGGCAGTTTGAGGGGTTTTCCACATGCCCTGGACTGCAACAGAATAGGATCATTTCCAAATGACTATCAGACTTCTCTGCAATTAGTGTAATAAATGCAGGGTATATCACTGCAGATAATCAAGAGATATGTAGCAGAACTCTTGAACTTGCAATATCTAATAAGCAGTAAGTAATGAATGAGTTTTCTGGATATGAGAATACACAATGATGCTTTATAACCATCATGAATTTGAGCACAGGGGGAGTATCAGGCCCATGCTGGCCTCTTTACACATCTCCCTTCTGAAAAGAATATTGGGTTCCTTGCAGAGTCCCCACAGAATGTAAGTGTCCTGAAAACATGAAGACCATGTTGTTCTCTCCTGTCATAGTCTCTCTGGCCCTTGCAGTAGAGGGAAATGTTCATCACAGACAACAATATTAAATAAGGCTCTACTACCCTTTGTGGGTGGCACCCATAGGATGCTGAGGTCAAATAAAAAGAATTCCCATGCATGATAAAGTGGTTTGGGAAAAGATTTGTAGCATCAAAGCCATCTTTTCCTTCCATTTATTTCCAGATTCACACCAAGTGAGAATGAGGCAAAGACTCAGTAGCAGACTTATGAGTTCAGATCCCTCTTGTGGAGCAAGCCCACTCATTCAGTGGAAGCACTGACCTGCACAAAAAATGCAAACACACTAATTGGTTTCCTTAAGACTTAGGCCTCCCCACACACTCTTTGAAATAGAAGTTTAAGGGTATTAATGAAATTAGTGGAAACTATGACAACTGAACACCTCTAACCATCAGACCATTTATTTAAGAGCCTAAATATAGGTTTTAGCAGTTTACAGATATCCAAGTTTGAAATCTGGCCTATGCAAACCCTTATTTATATTTGCCATTTTCTGTGGCTTCAAATAGTTTCTTCCTTACGATATGTGATATGTACGTTTTAAATGTATTTTTAATACTTGCTTCTTAAGAAGAGCTCTAATTATAATAGAAGTAATTGAAACCAATACATGTCATTTGTGATTCCTCTTCTTATTATTAGGGAGGAAAATGGAGAAAAATCCAGCAGTACTTTATGGTAATCGTTGGAGAAATTATTTCCCTGCCCTCACCTCAATGTATTTCCATAAATGGAAGAACAGTCACTGGCATTTTACCTTCTAGAAGGAAGAAGGACTGCTAGAGAAACCTTCATCACCCTCCATACTAGAACCATGTCTGTGCACTCAGTCTTCATGGTTGTTCTTCTGGCAAATCCCCTGTGCATTATTATGCACTTGGAATTCTAAGCTACCAAACTTTGATGGTTCAGTGAATACGCTTACCTGCAGTGAACCACCATTGGTGTGTTATCATGTGCTCGACTTGCACGGATAAGTTTTACAAAATGGATGATTGGTGCAGTAGTTTCAGGAACTCCATGTTCTGGCCAAGAAGTAAAGTTACACTGCCTCACCATCATGCAGTCTCCATGCTGAAAAAATACATAATAATGCAGTTTTTACAGAAGAAATGCTACAGGAGGTTCAGTAAGGTACACATAACCTTCTCTGTAATTTCATGTAAAAAATAAAGTTAGACTAGCAAAATAATTATAAGTTTACTGGCATGGAGGGATAATTTGCTGTGCACAGAACTTCTGGCAGGTTATTTGTGGGACAGCATCAAATCCATCTTTCAGGAAGTATTATTGACTTCAGTAGTGACTCTTCATTTGACTTTAGTCATTATATCTGTAATTTGTAGATTGCAGGTTGAAGTTTCTATGGCTCATTTAGAAGTTTAGTGAGCTGGGATGACAAATTTGTTCAGGAAAAAGCAACCACTCTAAGACTGATCCAATGTGGAAAAAGCAAACACACATACTCTGGTAAACAGGGACGTATTTTCTTTCATGTTCTCTCAATCAGAGCAGCAGCAACAGTAACCTCAAAAAAGAGGTTATGATCTGATACCCAGATTACTTTTGAAGGATGTAAAAATTAAAGAACCGGATCATGCCGAAGGCCTGTCTACATCAATATGCTGTTTCCAACAGTGGTCAAGAAAAAATTGTTAGGGAACATTATAAAACATGACAACAATGAATCTGCAGTTCCCCAGAATATCCTTTCCATTCTTAATAGTTTGTGACTTGTGAACTGCCTCAGTGAGAGACAGTAAACGGAAATTTCATAGTAGTCATCAGTATTTTCTTCTGGTAATTGATGCAGATTTTTTGAATCCCTGTAAGTTTTTAGTAGTCACAATATCCTGCAGCAAGGAGTACCAGAGTTTAATCAACTGTCATGTAATGAATCGGTTTCTATTTTTTTAAATCTCTTTTGAACCAGTCATTTAGTTCTTTCACATTTCAAGAAATATTGAACAACAACGAACAATTATGTGTAGCAACTACTTTGTAGTTGTACTATGTTTATTTAAACTGATCAACATAATGGAAGAGAAATTATTTTGTATGTACAACGGCAATAATTTTGAGCTATTTGCTTCACGTATGTTTTTTATCTTCACTGGAAGGTGATCAAGCATCCACCCACTTGTGAATGGGGACGTACAATCTTAAAACCAGCAGTACAACACATTTAATTACATGCTTATAAAGTGCATAGCTTCTTGTGCAGGGTAGTTCAGCTACAGTAAATGGCTCACTCAGACAATTCAGATTATCTTCTTTTCAGCTTCACCCTCCTTAACACAAGTGACATGGCATTTTGCTGGCAGTCATTTTTATTCTAAATAGACCTATTTCCAGTCTTGTTTATCTGTGTTCTATTTTTAGCTGAAAAAAAAGGTTTATGTTCTCTCATTCATTTTTAAACGTTCAGTTTCTCTGTACTGCGTGCACAACATATCCTTATGGGCTGACCACTGAGACCAGCCCCAACCTGCTGTGTGCCCTTTGTCCCATGCATATGCTGCAGGATGGTAATGCCTGCATTAGGACAGCCAAGTTCAGGCCTTAGGACGTGGCTGCACTACGTACAACACAGATCAGTGCTGGGAGTGCAAAAGAAAGATGACTTAATTTTGGTTCTTTATTCTCAGACTGCTTTTTGAGCACACGACTTAATCCTGGGTTATAATTTTTCCAAAGCGTGGAAACTGTAGTTGTCGGTCATAACAAAGGTGAAGATCTCTGCTGCACCCTTACTCCTCCTTCCCAGCACAAAGAGTAGGAGTAATACCGATGATTTTCATTTACATTGGGTGAATCTCCTGGGGGTGGAGGCCAATGGCTGGTGGTACAGTGCAAAACAGCTGCACCAGAGAATCTTGCCCTTTAATCCGAGAAGGATACATTCAAAGGGATTTGTCTGATCCCAGAATGGTTAGGATTACACCTTTCTAGAACAGACAAGGTGTCCAAGTAGAAACTTCACCTCCCACCAGACCAGAAGTTCAGTAACCTTGGTAGGCAATTCACTGCATATTGGACAAATATCTGAGCTCTTTGCGACAGAAATTCTCAGGAAATAAAACATGAATGAAAATTAAATGCAGGACAACCAGGCAGTATAATGCATATGCACTAAAAGATTAAAAGAAGAATATTGGGTGAGTAGTTGGGTGGGATATAGCATATCTGATGTTCTTTGGGGTGATAGATGAATTATTTTTATCAACTTCCAGCACTGGCTTACCCTTTCAATTTTTAGATCCCTGATGGTCCAGTCTATTTGAATATCTTCCATCAATTTAGTAATCACTATATCCCCAAACACAGTCACTGGTTTATTGTCTTCTGGCCAGTACTGATGACATCTTATCTGCAGGGAGATGATTACTAATTAATTAAAAATTAGCATGCTATAATCTTAACAGAAACTACATACAGAATTTCTAATTATATCAAATGCTTTTAATCAGTTCACTGGTAACTTACACGTCCTTTTTCAAAACATTGTGTGAGCATCACAAGTGTTTTAGCTCTTGTCTCCCACACCATTCTCCAGAAATCACCCACTGTTCCTGGTAATGGTCCCTGAGTTGCAATAAACTCATTTGGACATAAATAGCCCTAAGAAAGAGAAAATATTTAATACATAATAGTTGGCAAGGAAACAAAACAGTTTGTCTGTGACTCATTGTTGTGCCTGTATCTGCCATGCCTAAGGCTAAAACCTTGTCAGACATGCTAAGGGTTTGGCACATGCCTGGATAGTCACTGCAAGGCAGGATGCCTTGGAAAACTAAGAAAGAAATGGCTTTTTCTTTTGTTGTCCAGTTATGAACCAATACTCTACTGAAGTATGGGAAGTGCCATGGTAATAGAAATGCATTTAGCAGAGATATTACAGGGACATCAGGTCAGCAATTCACAAAGTATCTAAGCCTTTGTATTATACTTACTGTAGATCCAGCCAGAGGCCACAAAGAACTAAATAAAGAGTTGGCCAACAACGCAGAATTAAATAGTGCTAAGGAGTAATGGAGCCAGGGAAACAACTAAGGAGCAGTCTGAGAGCCAGTGCAAGCAATACTTATACCAATGACTTTGTTCTTTGGTAATTGTCTGGGATCTGCTGTAACATGGGGCTTTAGATTACTGAAATAAATGGTCTCCGATGAAAGGTCTTCAAGAAAACTACTGAAGGTGTTGACTTTTATATTAGTGTTGGCTTCTGCTCTTTGGTAAATTTATAAATTGTTGTAAAACTTAGGAAGAAGGAAGTATATTGAAAAAATCTATAGATGCTCTGAGTGCACGGTTTCACATGGATCTGGTTCCTCCTAGAAAAGAAGTACACCTACAGGAACTATTATGTACTACAGAAAGTCTAAAATAACAACAATAGCAATAATAGCAATAAATTTATGCCACAGAACTAGCAGTTTATAATATCACAGTGTTCTGCTTATTGCTCAAAACAACTGACACAGTGGTTTATAGCACTACCAAAGCTTCTTGTTGGAATTATAGCCCTATAATTCACAGCTGCCTGTTACTTATTCCATCTATAATATAAAGAACAGGTGGCAGTGGGAAACTATGTTAATCCTCCTTAGTTTAAGAGTGAGGTGAGAAACTATAATTCAGTGATGCAAAGCTCATGGTTCAGTTACTGACTTGGCTTAACCAATGAAAGTCAAAGTAGCAGCAGAATTCTCATTTATTAAAATTTGCACAAAACTTCTCTTTCCTTTCTTCACAAGCGTGCATATGCAAATAGGCCTAGGCAATTAGGTATGTAAATGCACGTATATATTGCATGTTTGTATCCATATGCATTTATATATTTATACATCAACAAACATGGAAAGTGAGAGCATATGAAGGGCAAAACTTTAGTCTTGAGAAACCATAGCACTCGAATTGTCTATTCAATGATGAATGGTTATCTAAAATGTATGCACACAAGCAAAACCTCAGCAGGGAACACTCTGTAGCTGGCTTTTGCTGCAGCTTTTTGGAAGTTGCTGTTAGTGTTCCCTGCCTAAGACTTGGCCTGTCAGTGACTAGAGAGGTAAAGACTAGACCATGTGCCGAGATGCCTGAGCTTGCCTTCTGTCATTCTGTGTATAGTCCCAACATCAAGTGGCATGGTTCTTTCTATCTGCTAACTCTCAGAACAAAGACATAATGGGAATAAATACCATTTGCCAATAAAAAATGAAGATCCTCTCAGCACTGCTGCTTACTCTCTGTAATGTCTCTTAGTTACCTGCAAATAACTATTTCTACTTTCCTTTGTGTCATCCATTTTGACTACACTCTGCATGTCCTACAATGTGTTTGAAAAGTATTTAATGTAAATCAGGTCTTGACCTCATGTAAAGTCACCAGCCACTGCTAAAAGAGATTAGATGCATAACTATAATTCACACTTAGAGTTTGAACAGGAAAAAAAAAAAGAGATTAAAATATAGATGAAGAATTTACTGAGCACTCAATAAGAAAATGGGAAAGTCTGGGGAGAAAGATGAGGATGAAAAACACAGCATTACTTTCTTCTTCAAGAAGCCTACTTTCATTTTCCTCCATCATAATGGTTAAAAATAAAAAGGAGCATGCCAAAACTGTTAGCCATTTCTATGAGAGTTTTTAGTTCAGTTATCTTTGCATTGTCCTATTCATATTCAACAACTTCAACTCCTGAATCAAGAAACCAAATAACATCTATCTAAACAATTGACCTCAGTGGGAGTTCCATTATTGCCTTTTATGATAATGGTATGAGATAATTTTTAAAAAGCATTTTGCTGGACACAGTTTTGATTATTACTGGAAATCACTGCTTAGCAATGAAAATGGGGTATGTATATTTTTAACTTGTGTTTAGTGCCACAGGGGTCACTGAACAATGTCATGACAACAGTGGCTGTAGTGAATGAAAGGAAAATTAGAATCCTGTGTTTGTTGTGAGTTATATTTTTACTCTTCTACCAGAAAACAAATACAGTAAAAATGTGAGAAACTTTCTACTTACAGACACATAGCTGGCATTAATGTAGTCAGATCCAGGAATACCAGCATCAGGCATCAGCTTTACTCTGTTGTTATTATCTATCATGGAAGTAAAGTCTAGTTAACTAAAAGATTGTTATTAACAGTAACAATATTTGACAGAGTAGAACAATAATTACAAAGGTAAATTAACATTTTTTCCATTACTGTATGGTCTTCAATGTTCCAGACATGTTGTATATAATACTTTTTGATTAAAATGGTGAATGAGCCCAAACCTCCAACTTGATGTAGATGTGGGAGGATTCTGTACCTAAAAGGAGCCTGTGTACTTCAAGCCATGCTGTTCTAGCACCCACAACTTCTGTGTGAATCAGAGGGCAGGTATCTGATAGTTTTTTCCATATACTTGCTGCCCAGGTCGCCGAGCCAGATTCTGGCACTTTTATACAGTTTTATTAATTTAGNAAAAAAAAAAAAAAAGGGTTTCAGATTTGGTCCCACAATACATATGCAGAAATTAAAAAATCTAAGAAACATATCATGTGTGCAACACCAGAATTTTGGTGTTTGGTCCTCAACTTAGTAAAGAACATTAGAATACAAAGTTAGATATTTATGAAACATATCTGTTTCATAAATATTGTTTCATACTGTCTGTCATAAAGATAAATTTTTAGTGACTGTAACTTGGAATATGTCTTGAACAAGGCAGTAGATTGCAGGAGCAGCTGCTCTGAAAAGTTAATAGCACAGAATGTAGCATTATTAACCAAGGAATGCCATGCACTCCATCTCACATCACAGCTAATGCCTAAAATAATAATGACATTTCTTGTCTTATTAACTGAAAAATGAAGCAGTGTTGAGTATAGAGAGACAGACTCCTGTCTCCTGTGATAATATCTAGCCTGGGCTTACAATTTGCCATACAGTCACTCTGATCTTCTGTGGAACCTTTGTAGCACATGTACACATATCCACAAGAAAGCATATCCAGACTCCTGAGGTAGCTGAATGCACAAACATGTGGATTTTATATGTTTAAAAAATTGCTTCTTACTAAAGGGGGGAAAAAAAAAACGAGGAAAAATTTTAAAGAGTATGCTATATGGCTTGAATTACAAAGCCAAGAAACTATTGAGTCTACAGTTTCTTGCACCTGCATACTAAAGCTTGTGAGACCAAGTTGAAAGCTACTTGCAAATAAAACTGGGTCCTTAAAAAAACCCACAAAATAAAGATGGATTACTTGACAGAAAATTATTTCATAATGTGGACATGATTGTAGTGCTATTTCAAAGACAGATCAAACAAAAATACACTTGAATTCCAAATATCTGTTACACTATTGTAAGTAAAGAGCAAAAGTTGGTCAGTAAACACACATACATGGCTTTATGTTTGGGAAACGATTCTTAGACCTGTTCCAAGGCAGATCAGCATCCGTTGAAGCAAGGTCTTCAAGAAACTTGGGGAGTTCCTGCAGAGGAATAAATGTTTTTCGGAAAAGTTTTCCTCTTGGATTTAAAATGTGATACAATCATCCAGTAAGAGGAAAAACTACAGTTCTGCAACAGTTCATTTCTAAGAGCATCTGGAAGGGTTACAGAGCTTCCCACCTCAGTGTCAACCCCAGTTACACCAGCAATGTTAGATGCAGCACTGCAGGCAATGCTGTCAACCAGAACAATTAAGCTTACTTGAACTTTCACCTCTAAATACCTGGATAAAGTCAGTCTATCACCTTTTGTAGTTTTCTGTTTTTTCCATGCAGTCGCATGCTTGACTCAGACTTGTCTTGAATAAGGCCTTTTCCTGACTCCTGTAGCTTGGGAGAGTTTGTGGTACAGCATAACAGATGAGAATTTAATTAAGTTGAGACAACTGGTAATTAGTTATTGTTCATGGGACTCTTTGTGAAAGGGGTGGGAAGAGTTATTTTAGGTTGTACTGCAGTTTCATAACTGGCCAATAGTTTTCTTACTGGAGGACAGAGATGGGTAAATTATTCATGCTGAGGAACTTATTTGATGGGGATGTTTGTGTGCACAAACAGGTATAATTTACAAAGCTGATTAAAAGAGTGGAGACAACTTCAAGACTTGTTAATGGAGAAAATGTGATAAAGTGTTAAGAGAATAGAAGACACAGAAGATATAGAATTCGAAACACATTGTTAACTTCAATAGAATTTTGCTTTGTTTGACAAATGTTACACACAAGTCTGGTTTTTATATCAATCTAAGATATAAATAAGGAGGTCTACTTATTGCTTTGAATGTGCACAGTACAAAATTTTGCTGCTGGTGCAGAGCAGTCCCTTCAAATTTGTCTTTTAATATTAGCAATTACTGTCTGTGTGGGCTACTTCCAAAAATCGGGCAGATAGCCTTACTATCTGGCTCAATATTAATTATGCCCTTTTGTCCAGGTATTTGAGACTGTCTTTAATGAATAAAATTTAATGGGAATCTCCTAGCAAATAAATAAATAAATACATGAGAGAGATAACGACAAATGGAAAACCAGGACTGTTTGATTGCTGTGATTTTCTTTCATTGTTAATTCAAATATTTTGTCAGCCTTGTGTGTAAAACACAGTTAAAGGTGGAGATGTTAAAATTCATGTCATTGAAAAAGCTGAAACTCTCCCACAAAGTTTCTGTCATCGAATATTTTCATGAAGGAAGGACATACACAAAATGCTTATTTTGAATTTTTCAAGTGTTTTGGGCCACGGAATCCCATATCATGTGAACTTTAACTTGCCTCATTTTCCTCACTTCTCTGAGTTTTAGCTCACCTACAGTAGTTTAGTTAACTACTTTAGAAGTAGCACCACTATACAGCACTTTGTAATAGAGAGGAAATAGAGAAGCAGAGCTTGTTATTTTCATAATGATGCTTCCATAACTGAACAAGTGCTCAAAAGCCCAGTACCAATGCTCTGCATTAGTAGGGATTTCAGTCATATCATTTTCAGATTTGAGGAAAGACTACTTGGGTTCCCAGACTCAGTGACAACTTGTCATAGACACCATGTTTCTTTGCAAACTCATAAAAATTTGAAATAAACAATTTGCATTTTGTTTACTGTAGTACTTTTGTGACACTGGTGACACTTTAAAGGATTTCATTTTTTTTATTCATGAGCAGAACTTATCATAAAACAAGTATTATACGAGTATTTCTATATCAGTAATTTGACAGTTACTAGAAAAGCGTAAGTTCCCAAACGTATTGAGAGACACAGGAATTAGCTGGAAAGCTGGGAGTTTGAATAGTGGTGAGGTGACACCTGTCATCATTTACTTTGGCTCACTATGGTTTATTTAAACTTGTCTTTTCTGACAAGAAATGGATCCAGGTCCATTCTGAGGTCCAGATTCCCTTCTCATCACATTTACACACAGGCCATGTTCACATGTGAACCAAGATTGACCCCTGAAGATGTTCTGGCACTGCAGTCTGGTCAGTTAAGCAAATTAGATGAAACCGAGAGTGTCCATGGATTACAAGAGTAAGTGAAATTATCCCTAGACTACTTTACCTACCAAAGCATATCTTGGAATTGCCCAGGAAGACTGCTAGGGGAAACAATCCAATTCCAACACAGGGAATATACCAGCAGTTTATTAGTGCAAATTATAATATTCTCATATTCCGTTCCCAGTAAACCTGAATTTACTCATACAGAGACAGACCGAGAACCTAAGCAAGCTCAGCATTATGCTTTTCATAGAACCGTAGAACAGTTTAAGTTGGAAGAGACATTAACATAATCTAGTCCAACCCCAGGCTGCCATGGGCAGGGACAACATCCACCAGACTTGGTTGCTCAAAGCCCCATCCAACCTGGCCTTGGACACTTCTAGGGATAGGGCGTTGACAGCTTCTACAGGCCACTTGTTCCAGTGTTTCACCACTTAGTTATGTGCTTCATATATGGCTTTACATCATGTTCAAGCATTTATATCTTGTGCTAATCTTTCCTACACACGTTGAAGGACCCTCAAGTAATTTATGGAAAAGTAGAATGATGCATGTGGGTAAAAACAACGCAGATCATGAGGTCTGTTTGCTTATTGGGTGCATTTACTGCTCCTGAGCATTGTCATTACCAATATAATTTCAAGTGCACCATCAATCCTATTGTTTATCCATTAAGACGTGCTGCAAATAATACAGATACACTCAGATTGAGGGACTGAACCTACCTTGAAATTCTGCCTGCCCTTGGACAAGTCATCTGGGAAGATATCACTACACTCTGAAACATGGAAGTTGAAGCTCAGAGAGAAAAAAGACTGAAAACCTAAATGACGTATAAATCTGTCTATTATAGTTTGTCTATATAAATGATTTGAAGGAGACTTCAGCTTGGATTTTGTTAAATTTTAAGCAGACTGCAAAGATTCTGGTTTGATAAAGCAGTGTTGTTTAAGATTTAAGACATGAAAATGCTGTAAGGCTTAGCCAGTGTGGGTCACACCTAAAGAAAGTAATACTAGAGACTTTCTAGTAATGAATGTTAATATGTGAAAATGTTATTGATAATAAAACTTTTCATCTGTTCAGTCATGCATAATTTAACTATAATCATTCTTGCTCAAGTGAAATAACACTTCTGGTTTTAGGAAAAAAAATATTCTTACTCTATTGCTCTGAGAATTTTATGGTCCTTTTTATTATTAAATCCAGACCAATTTTACCTAGTGAGCATAACAAAAAAACCTGTAGGAAATACCATTAATCTTTATAAACTCTTGCTAGTGTTCCTTGGAAACTGAAATATTATAATCTAGCAGAAGAAAAGCCAATTGTAAAGTCACCATTTTTGTTAATCCAACTGTAAATTATTCATGGTAACTTTACAAATCCAAACTAATAAAGTCACTGGACAGTGACAAATTATTTTTGGGCAAACAACTGTATGTGTTAAGAAAGATAATGATGATAAAGACTCTGAAATAACAAGAAGTTATTGTTGAGAAAAAAATATGATAGCCATAAAATATTACTTAATGAAAATAGTGAAAACTTTGAGATTTAAATTTGAAACTATACATGCATTATATTATCCGTAATGTATATTTTGGGAATTAGGCTCTTTTCAGAAAGAAAGACAGGCTTGCTCTGTTCATCTGCTCATGTAAGGAAATGGAGTTTACTCACATGGAAGCTAGTCTCAAGAGCATGAGAAATATGACCTATTTCTTTTAGAGGAACAAAAACCAAAGTACCATGTGCAAATCTTTGACTTTCTGCACAAAAATCTATGAAAGAAAAACATTTCTGAATTTCACAGCAATATGACTAGGGCCTGAAAATTTTACAGAATGAACATTAACTCTGCTTTTGGAGTCATGATCACTCAGGAAAAAAAAACCATAGCAGTTAAATGTACCTGTATATGTATATGCTAAAAATGTATATGCTAAAAAACTCTAAATAACTTGTTCTTAGGTGAACTACATATGCAACACTAGATATGTAAAAACATAAATATGGTGGTCTTGAAATGTTGGAGACTAAAGAAGCTCATCTCTGGCTGACAGTAAGGTGAATAATTCTGACCAGGTTGTAGTATATGCTGCAGAATCCAAATCAGTGTACTGTTACTTTCTAAACAATCAACCTGGTAATTGGGTATTGATTATCAAGGCCAGAGTCCTTCATGGCCTTGCCTGCTTAGAATGGACATGAAATGTGACACATGAAACGACTGACAGTCTTGCAATGTTGTGACAACTGCTAGTAACATACCGAAAATTCTTCCTGAAACTTTAGGTTGTTGTTTGTGCAAAGTTCTTCAACATGTTGTAGAAAGGATTTCTTGCTTATTGGCCTGAAAGTAAGGATAAAAGAATTAGAAACCCATAGGGAATATCTTTGTCATGCTTGTTATTTACCTGTGGTTTATTAATAAGCAACATTTTTCAGTTCAATGGAAACAGATACTTATAGGCAGAAAATTATCGACTGCCTACAGCATGCTTATTTGATTTCTTTTCGATCACCTAAAAGAAAAACATTTTACTCCTCTGTTGTTCCCCCTTATAAAATTTTTAATGTTGCTAATGTTAACAGTACTATGGGCTATGATTGTTTTTATAGGTAACACCATTTCAAGGCAAGGTTTTGACATTAAAGTAAATTTGTAAACTTATTATTGCATTCTAAGGTACATAATACTTCTTTGTCAGACAGAAAACATTTTACACATTGCAAGGTTTTAGATGTATAAAATATTGCAATGACCTCATTCTCATAATGACATGGTTTTTAAATCCTGAGGAGTTTAAATAACCCTGTATTACTTCCCAAGCTAAAACACAGACATGCAGGCTTCACCCCAGAGAGAGAGAAAGCATTTCTCCAGTTACCATGCAATTAGTCATGCTTTTATGATTTATACGCAGGTTGGAGTTTTTTTTCTAATAAACATAAAGGAGGGAACCACACACTGAGACTCACTGATGAACACAATATAAAAATCTTTAATAAACTTACTTGATAGATTTTCTATAACTAAGTAACCTGAAATAGAGATCTTTGTTAAACGTAGCAAGCTGTGAGTTAACCAATATTATACATCTTAATATGTTCTAGACTAAATACATGTACCTAAAGATTGTTTTCCCCTATGGATTCAAATTCAGATACCTTGGCTGATTGTCTTTATTAGTCTTTATGTCAGGTATTGGCAGATATAAATAACATAGTTACAGTTTCTATCATTTTCTTTGGATCACTTTACAGGGCTCTGTGCTCATATGGCCCTGGGAAACCCACACTTGCTGCACACCACTATATACACATTGACAGACTTAATTTTGTATTCTTTACCCTATATCATTCTTCTAAGCACAATTTCAGAGCATCCACCTGACTGAACACAGACACCTATTTCTTAGTGCCTCTAGATTTCTTTTATAATCAATAAGGAGAGATAGGTGTAATTTAATCTCATTTGAAGCAGATATCTAAAATGAGTCACACATGAATTGCAATACTGGTGTGCCTCTTCATAAACCACGCTGTGGTTGTTTTTCTAAAGATTTTAAAAATTAGTGTCCTGCTTTTATCTTCATTTTTCTCATGTTCATGGCTGTTTCTGTATATGTCAATTTTAAAAACTGTGATACTTACTAAATCTTTAACTGGATCTCATAGCAGGTTTCATGTAGATACATGAGCATCTATACTCAGGGGACTTTCAGATAACCTTGAAACTTGGTCATAATTACCTCTGAATGGATTTAGAAAACAAACTTTGGGCACTCAGACTCAAAAAGTTTGTCTAAAGGACCAAGTAAAAAGTTCACAATAATTCGGTTTAAAAGATAACCTGCTCCTTCCAAAAACTCTAAGTACCTCTTCTATGTGTTTATTCCTCCAAATATACCTTCTTACAGAAAATATTACAAGAAGTATTCTATAATACAAATTTGTACTGTATTGCTGTCATAATTTTAGTAGAAAAGGAAAAAATTGCTTTAAAAATAGTTGGCTTATGAAATTATTCTTAATTATTTAAATTTGAGATAATGAGATTAATATAATTGTTGAATAATTTATTATTGAGCATAAGAGAAGTGAATTTCAAAGTTACTAAGGATGCCTTTGTGGTACATACCTTTTTAGAGCAATTATCCTAAAACAAAGCAAACTAGCTATGAAAGATTCACTGAATCAGTCTCACTGGAATTAAAAGTATTCACAGAAATAAATGTGCTTTCTAAGGACAACTAAAGGACAACTTCAGAGTGAAAAGAAGGCAATAAAATAAGAAAGCATGCCACTATTTATTCAGAATGTTTACACATGTAGCTTATGCTTATTGTATCACATAAGATGTTTCCATAATGCGGCAGATGAAACTACCTTCTAGTAATACTGGCAACATTATAGAACTAAAGTTCCCTTAAATTTTGAAACTATTAAAAAGGATTTTTAATAGCTGTACCAAAGTGTTGCACACAAATATATATTTGTCTTTGACTAGAACAGAAACTTTTTTGAAGCCTTTTTTTTCAGTTCAAAATTATAAGCAGACTTTGAAGGGAAGTTACACTTCTTTTTCTATTGAATTCACCTGTCTTCACCATAGAACAACAGAAAAAAATCATGTCCCGGTTGACATTCCAGAAATTTTTCAAATGCTTTCCTCTCAAATTTTTAGCAATGAGGGGCTTACTGCACATAATTTGTAGTAAGAAAAAGTGGTTTAGTCATTAGGGAATAAAAATTACTTCTGTGCTGTACATAAGCAATCCAGCTAGGCCATTTAGTGTTTCAGTACTACAGGTACGTGGATCCAATAGTATAAGGTTTTTTTTACGAAGCAAGGCATCTGTGGGTTGACACTTTAACCTATCTGTAGGAATTGAAGGGATTTTTAGAACTACTGAACTGTCACATTTTTGTTAGTAGCAAGTGCATATAGCACTGGCTTGGCAGCTCAGAAAATAAGAGGATTTACTTTAAAGTGCTTATAGGAAAGTTAATGTCTAGCTTGTCTAACTGTGGCAAAGGTAATGGCTTTGTTGTGTAAGGATCTTCAGAAGAGATGAATTTTGTGTTCTCACTAAAGACTTCCAGTATTTCTCAGTTGCAGCATCCTTAGGTTTAAAAAAATAGGGTTTTTTCTATGTCTCTTGACTTGGCATACATAGAAATAATTTTACAGTACTTTGTCAATGAACAAATAGTCATCTATCTGTAATTTTGTCCTCCACATTTCCCAGTGTTTTGTATAAAACTTAAAAATATAAATATCACTAGATATTGATGAGCCCAATTTAGAATCAAGTCATGAAGCCAAAAATTTCCCTATTTCAGCTGGACCATTTCAGAGTCCCACTTATCTGACTTTGAAATGAGGAAAGAAAAACATTCTCTATAATAAAGAATGCTTTATAGCCTTAAATCTGATTTTCTTTTAAAACAGTGTATTGTTTCATGTGTGGGTTTTTTTTGAAGACTATCAAAAATCTGAATCGCACTCAGATTACTTATGATAGAGCTAGAAAGAAGCCATTTATTTGTCTTGGCAGTGATAACTGAAGACATATAGTCACACAGACTCAGCTTTCTCTCTGGGTCAATCATCTGAAATCCACAGGGAATTAAAACTTTGTCCAACCAGAAAACTACAGAAATTACTATGTAGGCAAAAGGCTTAACTCATAAGCACCACTGACACTTCCTAGAACCAACAGAGGAACTAATTTTTAACAAGTTAATTGAGAGCAATATTGAGCTTAACCCTTCCAACATATCAAAGGCTTAAGGAAAGAGAACACACGGTTATTTCTTCCATTGTACAAGGACGTATACATTCATAAACCTTGTTCTCATGGAACACAAACTTCAGTTAGCCTGTTTTTGATAGCTGATTACTAAAGGGAAACTTGTTGAAGAAAAAAGGCAAGTCAGGCTTCTGCCATGCCTTTCTCTACTCAAAGGAAGACAGGTCTATCTACACAATGAAAGTATCAGGCTGGTCTATAGAAATAAACGTGTGTGCAAAATTGTTACCTCAAACATAGACACCCACTGAATGCATACTGTATAGGAAAGATAAGATCAGACAATCATTTTCTATACAATACTTTTCCATAAGGAATTCTAATTATCTGTTATTTGCAGGGGCTACAGTGTCTGTAAAGCAGAAATATTTCTTCTGACCACACTTTCTTGACAAGCTGTCTCACAAAGAGTGAAACAAAAGCCTCAAAGGATCAACCATAAGGTTCAACCTCTCAAGAAAAGATTGAAAACAAAACGGGGATCTAAATGGCTTTATTCTTTCTGCAGAAACCACTGCAAAAGTAAGGTGCCAGAGAAGTTGTTTCCTAGGTAATCACCTGAAACAGGGAAGAGTTACTTGTATCTCACCAAACCTGGTGCACACTGAAAATTTAGGGACAGAATCTGTTTAGAGAAGATTAATGTCTGCTTTGAAGAGCAACTTGGCAAACCCTGTGAACTTGTTGTAAGTGAGGCAAGTAATGAGAACATCCAGTATATGTATATTCAGTGTGCTTACTGAAACAGTGTTTAATCCAATTTTGATTGATGGGCTATATATGTTTTGAAAGAGGTTGTTTTCTACTGTTGTCTCACACCATCTCCATCATCATGGAATGCAATGTATGTCCCAAACATTTAAAATTAGCATTTTGGATTCATAAACAAAATCTCATTTTCCATTAAATTCGGTAGGACATAATTCCCAGCATGCCCTCTGAATCTACATCCAATTGATCAAATGCTTAACAAAGACTTGTTGAGAGCGAGTGTATATGTACTAGCTAGTATTAGTAATTTCAGCCACTAAAATTTGTCAATAATTTTTTTAATGATTTTTATTATGTTAAAAGACTACTACTGGAACTGGGATTTTCCTTTAATTTCCTCATGCAAAAAAAAGTGTTACCCACAAAAAGTTTCAAAATTGTCAAAATGGAATGCTCGGCACTTTTAAATTTCTCTTTTCCTACTCAAACTGACTTTTGTAGTGTAGAACACTTAATATTAAAAAAGTTAGAAAAATGTGTGAAATATAATGTTTTGATTAACCCATACTGATCATTTGCTGAGCTTCAAGCTGTTGAATTTTTGATCTGAGAATGATGAAAAGTATTTCCAGTCGTATTCATACAGAACAGAATTTTTTTTCTAATTTATTGTTTTTCTCATGAGATACCAGCTGCAAAAATTTTCTGAGAATATGAGCCAAGATCATAAGCTGCAGTCCACTAAGTATGAGAGAATGTCTGAAGAGACAAGGGATGAGAGACAGGCAAGAAGGATCTCACAGAGCAAGCTAGAGTGTTTTGATTCTGCGGATGAATTCTGTCAGGTGCAAGTGTGCGCCTTTATTGATTTAGAGTAGCTAAATAATATAACGTCAGAGTAGTGACAAAACCCCCCGTTTTCCAAAATACCCCCCTCAAATGAGAGACGAATGGGGGATGATTAGTATGTAGAGGGAATAAATCTATATTGTGTTTTCACTTAGGATTTTCACACAAACTTCCCATTGCCCTTTCAGGGTAGGAAGCTGGACAAGATTTCAGTTAATTTACTGCTATCCAAAAACTACAAACATGCCAGTCTGGTAAAGGTTTCTGACCATCTCTACCCTCCTCATTGACTTGCAACATGCCACAAACTGCAACACAGCAAGCATTGCGAACACAGCTGAGATCGCTGCCTAAATGCAGCAAATGTAGATTGTGCAGATGCAGTGATGCCCATTCCAAATGCATGGGAAACTTGTGAAGGTTAGACTGTAGTCATCAACATTAAATACTATAATTAAACATGCTAACATGTCACTGCTTTAGCCACAAATCATGAGAATAATAGGGTCAACACAAGAACTGGGACTGTGATTGACTTCAGTATAGCTGTTCCCCAGGGGCAACAGATACCAAAGTTCTTTCATGGTGCAACTGCAGAAGTCTAAAAACAGGAAACAAAAACATTTCAGTCATTGAGTTTTGCAGTAAGCTGCTTTGGTACATGCTGCCATGCTTCTGCCAGCTCCCTGATATAACTCATCATCACCAGGAAGGATTAGCTGCATTAAAGACAGCACTGGATACAATGCAGCAATGTCCCTTTCGGCCATTGACTTTACCAGAAGTGAAAGTTTCTTTGAGGCTTAAAAAAAAAAGCCAAAATAAACGAAAAAATTTTGGACAGATAAAGGACATCCTACCCCTCATTACTATATGTATTTTATCTTGGAGAGGACCTGAGGACATTATCTGTCACCCAGATGAAAAGATGTCATGAATACTCCTGAGGAGCTCTCAGTTAGTGCCTGCACTTCAACAGTTTGTCATACTGTTCAACAAAGGACCTGGGCAAGGAGCCTGTTGTAGCTTCAGTGCCACTACAGTTTGAAAAATAATAATCCAAGATTTTACCATCTGCATCCTGTACCTTACAATGACAGAAGTAGAAAGTCTGCTTTTGGCCATTAAAGATCAGTTGGAAGGAGGGAAGAGAAAAATACAGATGGAAAGACATGACAAATTGCAAACCAAAAGGTGACACTGATTCATTAAAATAAGGCTGATGCAACAAAAACTGCTGAAGAACTTTTCGGTAAAGGTCTTGCATAAATCACATAGTGAAGTGTACATAAGTATGAAATAGTATAGTTTTCAACTACCCTTTAGAGTTTCAGACTGTAAAAATTTAAAATACATATAATTTAAACAGAAAAGTGGCAAAATGGTACCTGCAAACCAACAAAGGATTTGACTGCATGGATATGTTGCTGAGATTGTAGGGGCATAGTATGAAACATCTGCAGTGTGAGTACAAAAGATAGTTGAGGAGAAAAAAGAATTTCTCTTAAGTATATATACCCTAACTTCCAAAGGAAAGAAACAGCATGCTTCTTATGTCACATTTACACTACCTTTGTTTCAAGGCTAGGTTTTATATATCAGGGATATATTGCCATAATGTGTTATAATTTCTACTTTAAATTTACCCTGATTTATTTTCAAATATCTGTGGAACTCCTATAACACATTAGGAACCAAAAATATACATGATGATCTGCAAAGACTGAAATTTCATTTTGATTAACTGTATCATTCAATATAGTATGATAACACACAGGTTAAGAGAACAGAATGGAAACACACCATGTTGCTTCAATAATACAAAAAACTTACTGGATGACAAAAATCTCCTTGCGTCTAAAGAAAAATGAAGAGTATCTGGAAGTAAAATCCATTAAACACTTTAGTACATAAACAACATTAGTACTATTCTCATTCAGCTAACAATGTGGATTCAAGGTAATTTTGAAAATCCATCAAGATCATTTATCTGAGGCATAGTTACCTCAGTGCATGGGCAATAGTTCTGCCTCCAGAGGATGCTTTGCACTGTTGTTTTCAGGTACTAAATTCTGCTATCTGAACAAGTGCCCTGCACAGGACATACTGCAGCCGTTACGTCAATGAGTTCCAGATGATTCCCAGTATGTTTTCTCATCTGTTTCAAGCAGCCATTCTCGTGTGCTCTATTTTGAACAGGTTTGTACATGCAATCAACTTACTCTGTACCACACACAGACATACAAAAAACCCGAGGTCAACAGCTACAACCTTTCATCTTCCAGCTATTCCCAGTCTGCAACAGTAGGATATTTGGCTAGTAGGGCAAGACTATTTTAGGCTTCTCATCTTTAAGGAGACTGCCTACCACAGTGTTTCATCTGTGACACAGCACGGAAAATACAGGCAGGTGAAGAACATTCACCAAATATTTCTTACACAGTTGGACGTCACATATTATTGATAATCACCATTATATTTATTTGTTGAATAACATCAATATTTCTGGCAGTCAAAAAGCAGTTTTCCTTCTGATAGTATATGTGACAAGATTTCTTGTCAGATACAGAATATGAATCGCTGCATGCACCGTAGATGAGTAGATGTGAGGATAGCCAGTATGCTGAGCTCCACAGAAAACCAGATGTTATGCCAATCCATTTTTTTTAAAGAAAAATACTTTCAAAATGTCAATTAAACAATGACAGATTTGTTCTTGAGCTAGCTGATTTGTTCTTGACAGGGACTTCTAGGAGTCTGGCTTTTTCAGAAAGCTTGCATAAGTTTGCAGCCTACACAAAAAATTGGGGCATTAAAAAACTTCAGAAATTCTGCCTGTTTAAAATACATAGCCTTTCTTTGCCTATCACAATTAAACAGTGATTTGCACTTAGATATTTATCTTGTTGTAAAAGAGTCAAGATTAAGTGATTTTCTAAAAGCTAGTGAGAAGTGTCTTGAGGATGGAGGTCATTCTTTGAAAAAGGATCTCAGTGACCTGTGTAAATAAGAACAGCACAAACACTTCCAAACAAGCAAAGGTCAGAAAGGGGTCATGGCTACAGACCCTTTGGACTACTGTTTTGCCGAAGGAGTATGCTTACCGTGCAAATCTCTCATCCTTCAGCTCCAGGTCTGCCACTGTGATCAGCTGATCCAGTTTGAATTTTGTGTCAATAATTTCAGCATCTCGGGGGGAGTATGTGCCTCCCTCTTTTTGCTTTTGCCGAATTCTAAATGGAAAATAATAGTAAAAAATACACATGCAAAAGATTTAAGGACACATATGTCAATACTTTGATTTGACAAGCTGAAACTGAAAAATGGTTGCCAGGTATCCCTCCTTGGCCTTCATTCTTGTTTCCGTTCTATCAGTGGAATTTAGTCAAGTACTGAATTTATGCTGTCTAAAATTCAGAAGAAAGGATCTACATGCTGTATTTTTTTTAGTTTTCTAACTAAAATTCTTTGGTAATACCTGAGTAATGCAGCTGAGAAGAATGGAACTGATGAATGAGCAAACTAGCATCATGTGTGCAGTACACAGCCTGCTTCTGTTCAAGGACATTTTGTTCACTATTTGAATTCAAACTTAATTTGTGTTCCTCACGTGAGACCTCAAAGTATTTAACTAATAAATTTATTAGGAAGACAGAAAATAGAACTGAGATCATTTACTTTGTACTCAGCTGTAGATAGTATTAGCCATAATGATAACTACAACCAGCTGACATTCTGATCTGTCAATAGAGAAGTGGATCTGAAAGGTTAAGAAAGGCTACCCCTCTGATTTACCCTCTGGAGAAGTTGGATTTTCTTCATCTGTGGAGGTTACCCTCACTAGACTAGTATCTGTGTGAGACTCTCCCAAAAGTTCTACATAAAAACAAAAAAAAACCCCAACCAAAAATCAAGACACTTTGAAAATACAGATTAGTTCCACTTATAGGAATATTTCAACTCTTCTTTAGACCACTTTTGAATGTTTTCAAACATGCTATAGCAAGGATATATAAATCTCACCTTGCAAAAGCATATACAGCAGCCACCAAAAGAACAACTGAAAGTATACACAAAGTAATGGCAAGGACAACTTCTACAGATCTTCCTGTCAGTCCTTCACCTGCAACAGAAAGTGGAAAGCTAATATATCATAGATTTTTCAGAATTTTTAAATTTCTGATAGTATGAAATTAGGGAATAATGAAAGACAGACTCTTTTATTCTCTATGTAACTGCACCCATTTTATGTTTGTTGAAGAGCTGCTTCAGAAACAAAAGTATAATGAAACCAGAAATAGTTTTTGTGAGGGTTCCTAACCCTTCTGATCTATCCAATACATAATTATAATACTGCTGTATGTGCAGTTGTCACCTGGTGTTTCTCAATTTTACCTGCTAAACAAACTAAGGTCAATCTATACTGCAGTAATATCAGTCTGAACACTGGCCTGAGTTCAGCTCCTGCTTCAGTCTCTGTGCAGGACTGCTCCATCCCCTCAGGTGGAAAAGGAAGAGCACAACCCTCAAGCAATGAGAATTGCAGCTGCCACTCATGGACACAAAGTAAAACACACTATTTTTAGGGGTATTCTGAGGGTGCTGAAAGAACTGAACTAGTGATGAGGTCTGAACTTTCTGGATTAATCTGCCTCACTGGCCATTAACTCAGTCTCTTGGTTGATGTGCGAATTGGTGATATTATTAGGAATAACCACCCATAGGTCAAAAGTAACCATAAAGGCTTCTATAATAGAAAAGTAAAGGTGTTGGTATTCTAATCAGTCCTTCCAGGTGAGAACAAAAGCTCAGTCTGAAACTGATAAACTATTTAGATTAGTAGTTTCTAGGCACCTTTTTGAACTTCTATAATGCTAAAATTCTGGGACTCACTCAAAATATTTCCCACCCTTCCTGTAATCCTGTACCCAAAACAAAACTCATCCTCTTTTTCTCTTAGGCAACAGAGAAAGGAAGAAAAGCAAGGGAATACTACTGCTGGTATTGTTCCCTTTTTGTTGACATTCTCCTCCACTTGCTGATCCACTGTAGAAAAATTTAGCTCCTGTTTAGCCTCAAGGAGAAGGGGAAATGTACTGCCATATGAAACTACTTCCCAGACAAGGGATGACATCCTCCCACAAGGACACATTGGGAAACACCACAGTCATGGTTTTAAGATTTATGAATTAGAGAGTATATTGTAGATAATCTGGACTGATGTAAACAGTCCAGATGTGACTAAAATTCAAAATGATCCTGATTTATCTGAAGAAGTCACCTTAGAACAGTAGGATGAAATTTTGTAAGAAGAAGTGCGTGGTCCTACATGTAGGCAGGAGTAATCAGCTACAATAATGCAGCACAGGAAACAGTAGTCTAGGTAGAAATTTATCAGAAGTGTGAGATTATTGTAGACTTACATCAAATGAATAAGCAATATCAGGCCTGTATGAAGTGACAGACAACAAAATTCATATAGTTTTCAAACTATATAACCTGAAATAATCCTTCCACAGCATTAGTAAAATTTTAGATGCAACACTGGACATTACAAGGTAAGAAAAAATTTAATCTTAGGTAAAGATAATAGAATAGAAAAGCAAGTACATAAAAAATATTTTGATGAGAAAATGAATGAAAAAGTTTCTGCCATTTACTTTTCACTGTGATAGGGCAAAAGTATTAGCAATGTGAAAAAACAGACAAATATCCAAAGAAACCTCTACAAAAGTTCTGTTTTGCACTGAACAGTGAAGTCTATGTTAAAATGTACAATTAACATTAATCAAAAAGTGCAGATGTTATTAAACAAAACAGTGCTGGTAGAATGCCAACCAAGAATCAAAAAAGCATTTTCTCATGCTTCTTTACAACAGGGAAGGACTAAACATATCTCTGTAGACATGTCTATAGAGATAATCACGGGCATGGGAAAGGAGACAAAATAAAGAATATCATGACGTATAATTCTGAAGTGCTGCACTCAGTACATGATGATAAAGGACTGCAACAATAAAATACCATAAGGTTGGTTTCTATGCAAAAGACAGTGTCAGGAAACCCCATTTTGATTCTTCCCTGTCTCATCAGCTTTATATTTAACATGGAAAAGGTGCACTTACACAGGACTACCAGTTGCCCCATAGCGATTTACCAAACTTGCCATCAATGTTTACAAAAAGATTACAAGCTGCCTTAATGTATTACAAGTTTGAACAGTATTTATCACTGTATCTAATTATTTCATGGAAAAAGTGTGATCTTTCATTGTAGCATGGACATTAGCTTTGCAATGAGAGTCATAGACTGTGAGGAAGAAACTGCATCTCTCCAACTCAAGAGGGAGGTTGTGGTTCATCAAATATTATTGGGTGGATGTGCTCTATTAAAATGTATTCTTTACTACAGTTAGAAAACATTATTGCAGCTGTATATTCCCATAACTTTTGCTTCAGTGTTCCTCGCTAAAAAAATTCCTGCTATTTACAAGAGCATCTGACATGTCTCACAAAACAATTTCTCAAGGTTTTCCATACTTTTTTCTGCTTCAAACATGTAACATGAAATTGCACCAAAAGGTTAAATTGTTGATTTTTCAGATCAAAGACCTTTTATATCAGTAGATTTAGAAACCAGATTAATGTAGGGATTTTGAACTGTTATGAATACCTCTGCCAGAATTCAAATTAAGGTTTTAACTAATAAAATGAAAGAGTAATGTTGGAAACCCACAAATTACAGAGATCATTACTAAAGAAGCTAAGTGATTTAAAATCAAATTGTAGTTCAGATTTCAGGCAGCATAAGTTTCTCCTGGAGAGCAGCTGATGTTATGAGTGCAGTAGAAGTAATTGGGTTGCAAAGATTTATAGAAGCCGATTTTTTGGCATGTTTTCTGAGTTATATTTCTAGAGCAAGCTGAATGTTCCTGTAACCAAACATGTTTCATAAGGAAATTCTTGGGCAAGGTTCCCTATGCAATGTGTCTCAAGAGAGTGCTCTATCTTCAGGACCATTCAATTGCAGTGATGTATCAGTTTGATCTTCATTTCCCAGCACTTACAAGAAAGCATGCAAAGAGCTTTTGATTATCTATTCCAGGTAACATGGAATTACTTGGAAATTTAGAAGCTCTTAAATTTAGAAGCTAAGACCAGACAAAAGTATGCTGTAGTCTGGCCTTAAAAAGTAGTGCTTGATGTTAAAGTTTAGCACAGAATGCATTGGATGGGATGAGGAGACATGGATATATGAGGAATTTATCCCTGTTTCGGTTTTTGTCCCTATTACATTTCATTCAGCATACAAACAGGTCTTGCTCATTTATTGTGTACAAGGTAGAAAATGTCACGAGCTTTCAGTAATGGTACATAAGGAGATGAATTACACTATCTGCCTGCCACTAAGTATTGCAGATTTTTCTGTTAGAAAGGAGAAAATTGCCCAGAGGACTGGACACAGTCAGACTAATTTCCAGATTTTTTTTTTCCTGATTGGACACACTGTATTTCCTTTAATGGAAAAAAAAAATTTGTTTCATTTGCTAAAACCTTTAAAACTCAGAACATATAAAGACAACTTCTATGTTGCACTTTCTGTAGCATTCTGGGCTGGAGAAATAATGCCAGATCCTTTTAGAATATTCAGGTAGTGAATTAGCATTTCAGGGTCTTCAGTAGCAGATCATGTAACAAATTCCTAAAATGGATTAGATGAATAAGGGAGCTCATATCACAGAACAAGAATGCCAAATGAAAAATATGTGCCCACTAAAATTCTTCTGGGTTCTCATCCGGTTGTCTTGATATCCATTTTAAGAAAGTCAGGTCTAAAGCTTAGCTAAGTAAGCTTACAAATATATTAAAAGGACTTACAGATCTTATTGCAATCTGCTACAAGAGATTCATTCCCAAATTTGGGGGTATATCAACATGGCCATGAAGGATTTATGTTTGATTTCAGACCAAAAAACTGCTGGCCTATTGGCTAGTGACTTTAGAACCAGATGGATTTTATTAGGCAATATTAATTCATTAATTCATATGGAGCTCTGTCTATATCTAAGGGACAAAGGGGCTAAAGGGTCATGTCCTCAGATGACCTACCATTAAAAGCTCACTGGAATGTAATCATAGAATTAGGTTGGAAAAGACCCAGCACTGCCAAGGCCACCACTGAATCCTGTTCCTAAGTGCCACATCTACCCATCTACACATCTTTTAAATACTTTCAGGGATGGTGACTACCACTTTCCTGGGAAGCCTATTCAAATGCTTAACACTTTTTCTGTGAAGAAATTTTCCTTATATCTGATCTAAACCTCTCCTGTCACCACATTGCCTCCTGTCCTATTGATGGTTACCTGGGAGAAGAGACTGACACCCATCTTCCCACAACCCTCTTTCAGGTAGAGAGTGATAAGATCTTGCCTGAGCTTCCCTTTCTCCTGCCCAAATGACCCCAGCTTCCTCAGTTGTTCCTCACAGGACTTGCGCTCCNTAAAAGCTCACTGGAATGTAATCATAGAATTAGGTTGGAAAAGACCCAGCACTGCCAAGGCCACCACTGAATCCTGTTCCTAAGTGCCACATCTACCCATCTACACATCTTTTAAATACTTTCAGGGATGGTGACTACCACTTTCCTGGGAAGCCTATTCAAATGCTTAACACTTTTTCTGTGAAGAAATTTTCCTTATATCTGATCTAAACCTCTCCTGTCACCACATTGCCTCCTGTCCTATTGATGGTTACCTGGGAGAAGAGACTGACACCCATCTTCCCACCACCCTCTTTCAGGTAGAGAGTGATAAGATCTTGCCTGAGCTTCCCTTTCTCCTGCCCAAATGACCCCAGCTTCCTCAGTTGTTCCTCACAGGACTTGTGCTCCAGACCCTTCATCAGATCCATTGCCTTTCCCTGGTCACCCTCCAGCACCTCAATGTTTTTGTACTGAGGATCTCAGAACTGGACACAGGACTCAAGGTGTGGCCTCACCAGTGCCAAGTACAGGGCGACAATCCCTGCTGGCCACACACTGCTGATCCAGGCCAGGATGCCACTGGCCTTCTTGGCCACCTGGGCACATGCTGGCTAGTGTTCAGCTGCTGTTGACCAGCACTCACAGATCCTTTATCCCTTGGCCATCATTCCAGCTCCTCCATCCCCAGCCTGTAGCACTGCATGGGGTTGTTGTGACCCAAGTTCAGGACCCAGCACTTTCCCCTGTTGAACCTCATCCAGTTGGCCTTGCCCCATCAATCCAGCCTGTCCAGGTCCCTCTGCAGAGCCTCCCTGCCCTCCAGCAGATCGACACTCCTGCTGAACCAGGTGTTATCTGCAAACTGATTGAGGGTGCCCTAGATCATCTCAGCCAGGTCATCAACAGGGACATTAAACAGGACCGGACAAACACTGAGCCCTGGGAAACTCCACAAGGACCAGCTGCCAGCGGGATGGAGCTCCATGTAACCACCATTCTTTGGGCCCAGCCACCCAGCCAATTTGTCATGCTGCAGTACCCAGTGCTAGTTCTACATCCAACACGAAAGCACAAACAGAATAGCTACTGGCAGTTTGCCAAACAAGATGAACTATCCTGGCAACATTTTTATTGGTATAATTAAATCTCTGCAAACAGCCTTTGTCAATACTGCCTCTTCATTTAACAGTCCAGGCTGACATGGAATCTCTCGACAACCTCAGAAGGACCTACGAGGCAATGGATATATTTCTTTAGCCATTCTGGTTAAGCTACATCCAACAAACTTAGAGATTATTGACTTCATGGAAACCACTGTAATAAAAAGAAACATGGGATTGTGTAGAGTCTTTAAAATTTGAGAAATATTTTAGTAAATTACAGTCTTCTTACCCAGTGTTTTGACAGGGTCAGAATAGTCAGAATCTGTAAACTGCCCTTTAATGTTAGTTGCTCTGAACTTAAATCTGTGAAAGAAAACCAGGAAAACTAATGAAATAAAGTTTATGTGCATTTTCTTAAATGTGATCTCACTTACAAACTAAAAATAAGTTTAGTATAATATAATTAAGAATAATTATTCACCTGCAAAAGTGACGTTGACCAAGAACTCAACGTCAAAATCTTAAATGTATAAAGAACTGCTATGTGAATTGCTTATCTTGAATTTGGATTTATTTAATTTAAGAATTCAGTAAGCATCTTCTTCTGCTTGAAAAATTTTGTGAAAAATTTTTTTAAAGTTTGTCTCCCATATCTGTGCTCAGCCAAAAATATTAAAATTAGATACATATGATGATCAGTTCAATCTCCTCTTTTTCCAATTTAACGATATGTTTTGAGTGTTTCCATAAATCTATCTTGCACTTTAATCTTTCTCTTGGACAAACATGGACACAAATGTACTTACAGGTACTGCTTTCTTGGTTTCAGTGGGCCATTACATATTTTGTCTTGACTGCCTGGTATCAGACATGTAGTATCAGCACCTATGACATATATCTCTTCTTTCCCACTCAGATCTTCTTTTCCTTCTATACATGGTGGGTTTGGAAAGCCTTCATTTGTAAAATATGGCCTTGGTCTGTTGAAGTAGGCATCATACCACTTGGTAACATTCCCATCATGCTGAGCTATTGTCAAGAAAAGAAATAATAGAAACAATTTACATTCTAACCTGGCTACAAGTTATATAGGATTTTTTTTAAGAGCTTAGCATGTTATTGGTGCAATTTACACAAATAGTCTATAATTAATTTGCACTTAAACACAAATTTCCTTACTATCCACACTATCCATGTTTATTTAACTCTGAGTAAGCCAACTAAATCACATCTATAAAATTTGAGGGGCAATTTCACACAGCAGGTCTGCCTGTAAAGTATGTTACTTGCGCAAGACACTTGACTTTGAAACTGAGCATGGCTAGCTAGCAAAGCCAGTAAAAACTCTTTAGTATATAGAATACAGTAAGGATTGTTTCATAAATTAAATTACTAGATTTCCATATGTGCATGGTACCCAGCAGCTCATGAGAAAAATCTTCACAACGTTGCTTAGCAAGGCATTTGTTTATGTTTCAGTTCAAGAGAATCATCACAGCAATAGCTATGAAGTAAATGTCATTAGGATTAGTGCTAAAATGCAAAATTTAGCAAAAGGTGAGACTCTTAAGGTGAATTCACTTAATGTGCATACTTTACTTCTATACTTTGAAACCAAGTAAAATAAGGTATTTAAATACCTGGAATTTGTCCTTCTTAGGTAAAGTAAGCCTGATCATATGATGTCCTGTCATAAAACTCCCACTCACATTGGTAAGCAATTACTCAAAAGGTTTCACAGAGCTGTTCATATGAGTAAATGTTCATCAGTCCGTACAAGGGAATTAACATTCTTACCCACAGTCTACAGAAGGGATTTATATAACTCCTGCTGCCCCCGTAATGAAATGGGAATATCAACTGCACATGGCTGCATTCTTTTACGGGCAACACTCATAGCCTTGCCAAACCCCCAAAGTTTCATCTTTATTTATACTCACAGTGTCAAAAGTTGGGGAGCTTTCCAAGGAAACAGAAAATAAGGAACTATAGTGATAAAATTAGGGACTGAATAATATTGGTGGCTTCTAGCAGCATGGAAGACACTTCACTGGAAAGCATTCCCAGAATCCAGTACCCAGCCCACAGGTATTGTGTGCCCTTTAGGGCTGTTGCCACAACAGAAGTGACTTTGCTGTCTGCCTTCTAAAATGAAATTACCAAAACCCCAGAAATCCCAAATGAAAAGGACAAACAGCCTGAACCCGAAAACAGGTTTCAAGGGAACTTGTTAAATTCTACCTCCAGCTTCCACAACAAGAACTTGTATCTTCTTGATAGGGCCATGATCATCACTGTAATAGCATATCGGCATTCTGATTGTAATTGTTGTAGCTGTGACAAGTAATGCTCCATTGGTATCATAAACTGGTGCTGGTTTCTTTTTGGGCCTTGGCGGTTCTGTTTTTAAGCAAAGATATACCACAGAGTTCTGTTTTACATTGTTTTCTCTACAGGTACATTGTTCAGGCACACAGCTGAGTTATGCAAAAAAAACCTCCAGCATATTTTCAGGGACAATGTTTTACTTATTGTCTTAAGCCTCTAAAAACTATATTCTGATAAATGCCTACAAATATCATTTTCAATTAAAGGAAAAAACAATAAAAAGAGTGAGTTTTAATTTTTCAATTAATATCAATCAATGACTGTTTATTTTGACAACTGTGATACTACATGCTTAGCTATTCCTACGTCACATTCTAAGCTGTTTGCTAATGGTAACTAAAACTAAACTTGAAATGATTATTTCAGTGAGTCTGCGTGTGCTTTACAGTATGATTCTGACACAAATAGCAAATCATTAGCAAAACTGAACACTACAATTCAAGGAGATCAATGATATATTGCTGTTCCTACATTATGTGACCTCTAAATAATAGCTCAAGGCACACAGCTGTGTACTCACAGGTGGAACAACAATTTCTTCAGAATTTATAGAGATTTCAGATACAGCGTACTTTATGGGACATACCTTTGATATCCATGGTTATTTTCAATTGAATTTTTGGCCCTGCACCAGCACCATTAATTGCATACACCTAAAAAAACCCAAAGATTTGTTTTAATGAGTATTTTAATAGCTTCACATTGGCCAATTCTGGATATATCTGTAGCAACAGTGAATGCCAAAACACTCCTTTTGTCATTCACACCAGGCTAGAACTTACTTTATATTGTTTGAAATCCTAAGTGTGGCAACACTTCATTGCTTATAATATGGGTCTTAAAAAAGGAGTGAGCAAGCTCACTTAAAGAATGAGCTTTCCTCCTCTCATGTCCCAGTCTCCATTTGAAAGTACTTCATGCACATACCTCTAGCAAACACACCTTGCAGAACTGGACCTTTTGTGTCCAGTGAGCAATGCCAGTACTGGAATTAAAGAGAAATATAGGCTTGTGCTTGTGATTATGTGTCACAAATTGCTTTGCTAAGCACATGAACTGGCCATCCAGTCTTGTGATACATCCTGCTCCCACTCATTCTATCCTGTTCACTGCTCCCCTTGTTCCTCAGACTTGCCTCTCTTCGCACCCTAGCTAACAGACTTGGCACGAAAATCTCATATTCAGCCAAAGTTTCAAATTAATCTCACACTTACAGCAAAATACCCTCCCTCTACTCCCAAATGTATCCATTCTTACGCTGACATTATAGGTATGTCCTCCTTTTAGTCCTTCTATCATGGCAGTGACTGACTGATCTTTTTTTTCAATGACACTAAGGTTGTGGATCTGGATGGCAGCAGGGTCATCTTCATTGTAAACCACAGCTTGATACACTTGAATATTTCCATTTGGTTCAGATGGTGGCACGAATGTTACTTGGAATTTTGTTACTTCATCTGGTATCTTCTGAAAAGTTATGTTGTTAGGTGGGTCTTCAGGCACTGAAATAAATATTTCAATGACCCACTTAATCAGTTTACTACTATTACTATTAGAGTAAAACCTGAAAGATTAAAATTATATATTTTCGTATATCAGTATTATTTCATTGATATTTTCTGGGTTTTATTGAAAATTCTCAAATACTTATTGCATATAAACACAATAAAAAGTCAAATATATATTGAAATTCTTTTCTTAGTGATGGGACTGAATGCTAGAAACTTTTAAAGTAATGATTAGATACCACTCAGTAGTCTCTACTCAGAATTTTTTTTCTGTTTATCTACTCAAAAATCCTGAAAGCATCACTGTACCTTGAAACACATCTGGGGTAGACAAATCCTTGCACAGCTTGACAAGCAAGAAGCAAGTCAGTGAGTATCCCTTTCTGAAAACAGCAGAGTATTCCTCTGTTAACAGCAAGCTCCCTCCCAACATGTAAACAAGTCACTGTGCTCCTAAGAGTCTCTGCTTATCACAACTAAATCTTTTAGAAAATTTTTTCCTCTAACTGATGCCCAGACAAAAGCGCAACATGCATTTTTCCTGGAGGCAGTTTCTTGTCAAACACTGATTCCAGTAGCTTATTCTCAAGACAGCAAAGGTATAAATCATTTTCCCAAAGTCCCTATCTGAAAGAAAAGGCTGTAACATTCTTTCCAGGCAGCTAAATATTTATTGCTCTACCTGAGAAGACAAGTATGTAGCGTGACCTCTAAATAGTGAAATCAAATGACGGAAGGTAAACACATTCCCTCAGCCGAGGATTTAGATGCAGTTGTCCTATTTTCGGGATTTTTTATATCATACCACAATAAATGCTTACTGAGGCTTCTCTGGAATAAGTCTGTGTCAACTGGTCCTAACTAAGCCATAAGCTAAGCTCTATAAGCCAGATGAAACAAGATGAGATGGAAAAAAAATAACTGTTCCTCTCTAAAGTTACTGCACCTCCTAATGTATCATATATTTACATAAGGAAAAGGGCTACCAGAAAGGTACTACAGGATGCTGTCTGTCTCAGAATAGACCCAGCTACCGCATAGTTTAATATTTTTCCACAGTAAAAGAGTATATCATCTTCCAGGGATAGAAATAAGTCATGGAATACTTGGAATTTAACTTATTTAAAGCGTTGGAGACACATATATATACTTAAATATATATAAATATATACACACACATATATACATATATATACATATCGTATCATATCAGTAAGGACCTTGGATTTTCATACATCAAAGGAAAGATAAATGATAAATAAAGTCACTGTGTACTACATTTGAATCTGACATTAACCGGAGTATGTAACTAAAAAAGTTGTTCTGCAGCAGACCTCACTAGAGATAGGGTAATTATCACATAGGTGATAATTAGTCTGAATGAAACAGAACTTTAATACCTCTTGAGAAAATATTTTTAGTGTTTTGCTTGTTTGTTTGTTTAAACAATGGAAAACAATTCAAACCCAGCAAAGACAGTAAAGAGAACATGACCATGATCTATGTTTGTAAAGTATGGACTGTATCTTCCCCATGTACATATTTATACTTTTGTACTATTTATCATTTTTTAAGCAAATGCAAAGGCTATCTACTTTTTTGTAACATGTCATCTCTCAGTTTTACTTCTCTGACTAACTTAACAGCATCATCTACTTTTGTCACCTTAATATCTAGCTCATTTTTCAGATTGTTTAGAATCTGTGAAACGGCTGACTCAAGCAGAGCTTCCTATGGGCCTTCACTAGCAACTTCCTCCCACTGAGAATACACAGATAATGTCCTCAGGTCTGCACAGAGACCATTTATAAAGGTAGGATTCACTTGACTTACATTTTTATGTTTAAATTTCGCACCAAAACCAAGGATGTTGTATAGAGTTTTCAGTAGTCTCTTAACAGCTACCTCCTGTTAAGGAGGAGTCATCCCTGCTAGACAGGTGTCTCATATATACATGCTGATGTATAGATGGAACCTCTCTCTTCATTGGCTATGGAAGTAATCTAGTTGACTGTGTTCCACATATCCAAATTTTACATGGAGCAAGGTTGCATCCCAGAGTAACTAAAGGTAAATCTTAGTATTTATAACCACCCCTTTATTGTTGTCTGACACCTTTTTAATATTAAAGAAAAAATATTGTGAGGATAAATTTGTATTAAAAGCCCACCTTATGTTCAAAGTCCTCAAGTATTTGTAAATTAAAGAAAAACTGTGAATTTTGATCTGTATAAAGTAGAAAAAAAATTACAAACCTGCTTCAAAAGTGGAGACAATTACTGGGGAACTAGCCTTGCCTTCTAGCAGTGCAGCATTAACATCCCCTGTAAAGGCAATGATCACTACAGAATACCTTGTAAATGCTTTCAAATCAGAAATTTCTAAGACTTTATCCTCCTCGTTTTTCTTCAAAAATTGAGCTTTATAGTTAACATTATCCACCTGTAAAAAAATAGTAAAATAAAAAGAAGTTGTTGCAAGGCTTGAAACAACAAAAGCAGGAAATTGTTATTTGAACATCTTATTTAACTTTTATTCTTCCACTTTCCTAGCCAGTTTTATAGAAGGACCCAAAAGAAGTCTCTGGATACGAACAGTATAAAGCTGTGCTGGGGAATACACTCCCAGCTAACGCACATGTTGCCTTTCTGGCACATCATGTGTGTGTGGTTGAGGGAATGGACCCTTTGGTTGGTGCTGTCCTCACATCAAGCAAACCCAAACCAATCTGGAGACACTGGGCCAGGGCAATTATAGTGACCTGAAATACACATCACACTAGGCAAAGATCCAGAAGATGAGCAGCTATATAGCAGAAGATTGTTTGGAATACAGGTGGAAAGTTGGGCAGCAATATATAATGTTGATACAACAGCAAAAAGTGCAATTCTCCTTTGGATATATTAATAGAACCTCTTTTTTATGAGAGAGTTGAATTCTCCCACTAGGAAAGATGGAAAGTTTTAAGATTCATTCTAAAAAAGGGAGGATTATAAAACAGCTAGTAATAATTTTAAAATATGAAAAAGGATGTTAACAAATTGAAGATAACCCACTGTTTACAGTGTTCACAAAAATACAAATAGAAATTTTACTTACACAAAAAACAGTTAGACTTAAAAATTGCACAATCTGCAATCATATACCTAAAAACGTAACTAAAACCATGACTAACAATTGATAGTTGTAAACGAAAATAATTTCTTGAGGGTTACTGAGCAATTTTCAGCACTGGATAGTATATGAAAAAGATAATGAATAATTTTGGAGGAATACTTTAGGTACACTTGTTTCTGTGTTAGAGCAGGCTACAGGTTGGATTACATTGTGGATGCCTTTCATCCTTACATATCAAATAATCTGTAGTTCTGCAGAAAAATCTCCAGAAAAATCTCCATTATATCTCCATTAATCACTTCTAATGGTAGCTTCAAAAAAAAGAAAAAGGAAAAAATGGGTGGTTTTCCAGAGTTTCAAGTATAATTTACAAAATTGTATTTATGTATATTCCCACTACTTAAGTTAATAATGTTTTTATTATCATTTCTTCAGTGTGTAATTTGAAAAGAGAATTAGGTAGCTGTACAGTAGTTTTCCTACTGAACAAAATCTGTATTAAATGCAGCTGATAAAACATTCGAATAGCTCAAGCATACCATTCATTTGACAGATGGGCATATATCTCCACTGAGAATTAACCTGAACTAAACTTTCTGATGAATTAAACAGACATTCATTTCTTGGGATGGTCATTAAGAGCTGAAATATTTTCTCTTTTCTGACTATCAAAAATCTGGCATATAAATATTTATTCAACAACTCAAGTACAATAACAGCACAAAATCATTAAATGTATTTTTATTCTTCATGAAGCTTAATGGTTAAATTCCATTTTCCTTAACCATTTCCAGGAATATTTTATTCAGAAGTACTTCTAATTATAGTAGACAGTAAGACAAACCAAAACATGGCTTGGAGGAAAAATAATGGAGTAGCTTTTAGCTTTTCTGATCCTTAAAAATGCGAGGCACATCCTAGTAATTTAAGCAGAATCCTAATACATTCAGTTATGAATACTAATTATTAACTTTTAGTATATAATAGAGGAGAAACCTGAATTATTCTGTTCTATGATGCTATTTTTATAAATATTTAAAGATACTCAGTTGAAAATAAAATATGAGTAAAGTTATACATACTGAAAGTTTGTGGAATTTGGAGTCTTCACAAAAATTTCCCACTGGGGCAATAAAATATATACTAAAAATTTCACTGAAAAAGATTGTGACAGCTTTATTGGTTTTGAAGAAGGAATAGGTTTGTCTACTGAAGTTCTACAGAACTGGCACCTGTATTAACTGATCGTTAAACAGACAATATCTAATTACAAGGAATCCATAAACACAAATCTGGTTTCCTGAAATATACTTGGGAAAAAATACCCAAAAAACTCCCTTTGTAAAAACAAAACTGGTCCTTCAAACTGAAGACTTAAAACAGTTTTTTTAAGTTCTTTTCCAGTGTTGGCAAGTCATGTGGAATATTCCATAGATCATCTTCCTTCAGGAGCTTTATTATAACTTATATGATAAAGTATTTACAATATTTTCAGAGTGCAGATTGAGATTATATAATTTATAATTTTGACATTATCAGACAGAGAGGCAATTATTTCAATACAAATTGATAAAATATCAAACCCCCAAAAAATCAAGCTTTGAAAACTGAATTTTTAATTTTGTAAAAACCATGAAATGTTTTCCTGCTGATGCACTAAAATGCTGTTTAGTCAAAAATGACAGGAATTTTTAACAAGGAAGAAGTCTACTCTAACTTTATTAGAGAGCACATAAAAGTTGCTGTGTAGTTTTTAATGACCTACCCGATGGGCCAAGCAATCACCCCTGTACGCCCTGCCCTTGTACGCCCTTCATTCTGCCATTCTATTGGTGCAGTAAGCATATCCAGAACTGAGCAGATATCACTCTACACGTTGCCCAATGAACTTAAGGGAAGAGAAAATTACAGGACTGCACATTACTCTTTCTTGTACCTTTTCTGAGTAGCTTAAAAATACTTAGTATTTTTTTACTGATATCCTTAGACATTTTGATTGCAGAAATATCTCAGCATTAATATATTAGCAGATCTGTAATTCTTTTGACAGATTCAGAAAAATTAAATATACATAGACTTACTCTCTTCTCAGAAAACTTTCGGTTTAAAGGTCTTAAATAATTCGAAGTAGACTTTTTTTTCCTACTATCTAACAGACTGATCCAAAATTTTTGAAACTGAGAACAGGAATTTTCCTAGTACTGTCTGGCAAACTACTTCCTATTTTCACTTATAACCCTGTCTGTATAATTCCTGGCAGAACATGGAACCTATATCCTACTTCTCATGTGCTTGAACTCAGAAAGATGCCTATCTTGCCACAGGGCAGGAAATGGAGCTTATTTATGGTGGTTTTAAGGAGTTTTGTAAGCGCAGTAGAGGATGAAAAGAGAAAAGCCACTAGAGTTTTTCTTTTATGTCAGCTTTTCTTTGGTTATAAAGATCAAGGAAAAAGAAGTGTTATTCTTGTGCTACCAAAATACAGCTAATCTGATGGACAGAGCGCCAAGTGCAAACTGGGAAATCTACTTTGACTTTAAAGTTTGCCCTCTGGTGCTGTATAACTTTGTACAAGTCATTTCCTTTTTCTAGGCTCTCCACTTTGGTTTGTAAAATCACTGCAACGAACCTTCCCTTCCTTTGAAGAAGAAAAAGTCATTGTGGTTAAAAAGAGGTCCACTTCCACAGAGCTCAACTACTGTTTCCCTGTGTACATTTATAGATACACTTTTTTTCCTCCAAGACCTCTTATTAGCACATGCTTTTTAATATCAAGCAATTAATTTATCTCCCATTAATAACTTAATGGCTGCACAACTAAGTCTTATGTGGAATTTATGTGGAAATATACAATTATACGGTTTTCAATCCAGTTATGTCTGTCCTGCAATTTCTATAAGAACATCTGCTGTGGTATTGATATCCCCAAACATCTGTATAACTACTAATAAGTAAGTAACACTTATAAAACAGAGGTGCCTTACTGAGGTAACGTCTATGAGGTAGCTCATTGGTCCCGTAATGATGGCAGGTTCACTCCAGCTGACATTAATACTGTGAGGAGATGTAGCTAAAACAGTCACATTTTCTGGAGGACCATCTGGAGCTGTAGAACAAAATGTATATGTGAATCATGGCCAAGGAAGAGCACAAAAAAACCCCCAGTATAATTTTAATGGCCAATAGAGATTTGAAGATAAAACTTTGTCACACAATTAAGATTACGCACTGCTTAAATAACGATAATTTTTCTTCTTTTTTCATATGTAAGTCACACCATGTGATTTAAAAATACATCTTTCATTGTGACCACAATTTTTCTAGAGTATGGACTGCCTACAACTTCATCTTAAATTAAGATTATAGGATTATTTAATTACAAGTTCTTTATAAGTATTTCACATGACACAAGCAAACTATATGCAAATATTTATACAAATAGACAAGTATAATATATTTGTTTATGTCAAATGAATCATTCAAAGAACAAGAAATTGTGAAAAGACATTATATTCTGCATGCTAGAAAAAATTTCCAGCAGTATCAGAAAGCACAGGTAGAAATAATTTTCAACATTTCCTTTCAATTTATTCTTAATGTGTTGAGAAACTACAGAAAACCCAAACAAAAGAAGTGGTAAGGATGGGAAGAGGACATGAATGTTCACATTAAGAAATGAGATCTCCCTAAAATTTCCATTTGTTGAGGTGATATGTGAACTAACCTTGTTATTTATTATTAATGAATAAGAAATTAATGACGTCATAATAAAAACTCAGCAATTCTCAGTAAAAGGTATTTTTTTTTTCATAATAACCATTTAAATTTCAGGAAAATAAAATTTGGAACAGAATGACAACAGATTTGTAGATAATCACAGAACTTGGCTCCAGGGTGGCTTGTTTTGGGATCTACTACAAAAAAAAAAAAGACAACTGTAGGAAGTATCACTGAACAGCCTGTTAAAAAACAACAACATATTTGTACATATTTCCAGAACTCGACTTCATGGTGTCTTCATTTCTATCTACCACAAAAACATACATATCAGTTAATAGTGTATTCTAAAAAATTGCTGAAGTTGCTTATGCCAATCAGGAGATGCAGTCTCTTTCTCAAACAAGATTAACAAATGAAGATGTAGTGTGCCACCATTAATCATTAGGTAAGGGGGCTAAATGAGGAAAAAAATTGGAGGGTATACAAGGCTACTTAGTTCTTCAGGAAAAGCACAAGGTAGGAAAAGAACACGGAAAGAAGTATGTAGCTGTTGGAGTTATGCATTAAAGATTAATGAGGAAAGTAATAAAATTTTGCACTATGGAAGTGAGAATTTGGCACTATCACTGCAGAATAAAACAGAAATATTTGGGATTAGATAAGGTGCTATGATGAATTTAGGGTGTTGGATACAGGAATTAGATTCCTGTGCTGGGATTAGCAGGAATATACAAGACTTAATAGGCAGGATCAAATTCAACCACTGGAAGCAGTCCTCAAACATACTGAATAGCATGGAAAAACTGAGGAGTGTAACTGAATGAACGATGAGTGCACATGAGGGCTGATAAAAGGTGCACATGAGGGCTGATAAAAGAGGAGAGCACCCAGAGAAGGCTGGCTGTTAAGTGGGAAGCTACAACAGATAAAACAAAACACAAGGGCAAGCAAGTTCCCTGAAAATTAGAATATGCACCAATTATTTTTCCAGTAATGCATGTCAGGCTTGTTACCAAACAGTGTCTTTCAGTGTAAACAATACTTCCAGTAACTATGGCAATGATATTTATTTGCTTTATTGCAAACTGAAATTTCTGAAAAACAGTATAAAATTAGATAGGTATAGCTCCTTGAGCCTTAGTTTTCAAACCAACCAAGTTTCCAAAGACAATTTTCCATTGGTTTTTAATAGAAATAATGGACTCCACAGTTATTAGATGGTGTGAAATAATTTTAAAGCATTATCTAATCTACAAATTTTCCAGTCTGCAAATAATTTCTGTATACAGTTTATGCTTGATATATTTGTAGATGTTTGCAAGAAAATCCTGAATGAGTATGCTATATTTAAGTTACTTATCTAAAGTACGTCTAAACATTAATACCAGGTTTATTTTCATTATGAAAAGTAAAATATCAGACATTAACCAAATCATACTGAAATGTAGGAATATTTTCTGAAATAACAGCTAAGACTGGGGAGAAAACCACAAAATGAAAGGTATCTGACATGTCTCATGTCCTACAAAAAACATCTTTTTTAAAACTGTACTTAATTCAGTGGATAACTGCTGCATTCTAATTTAGGTTTGTTTGTGAAATGAATCTGGTCAATATGAAGCCATGATATCACTACCCCCTTTCTCTTATAAATCACAGCAATTTACTCTGGAGAAACGACCTAGTCTTATTCTCTCATTCACCCATAATCCAATCACTTCCTCTCATAAGCACTTTTCTCCTGGTTTTCACAATAATGCATTTTCTGTAACTAATAACCATCATTTCCTGATTATCATGCTTCTATCCTTGCACAGGAATGTGGGTCTTATGGAGGTCAGGGTCATCTTTCCCATCCATCTGTGTCCTCATGCTAAGGCAGCAGTTAAGTGAGTTAGTTTGAAGATAAGTCTGGGTAGACCATCATTTAGCATAATCCTCAAAAATAAGACTGAATACTCCAGTTTTCTAACAGAAATTCATGCTTGCCAGTTTGGATAGGATCAGCTCTTTTTTTCCTTTTCCCAGCAAAAATTATTGTGTGCTTCAGTTATTTAATTTTTAATCATCTAGGTTATTTTTACATAATTTTAAACAGTTACATCTTATATTAGTCCATAATTATTTTCAAATATTTATTTTTGGAAACTTAACTAACAAAGAAAAACAAGTTCTCCCAGGCAAAGCTTTCCAGAAGAAAGAACACATAACTAGACATGAAATCTCATTAATTTTCATCACACAGAAACATTTCTTTAACAGTACCAAGCAACTAGGTATCCAAAGGGATTGGGAAGGAAGGCACTGAAAAGAGAAGCATAACCCTCTGCCCCATGCTTCTATGTCCTCACCTTCATGGGACATTCAAACATCTGGGATTTTCCTTTGTACCTCAGTATATCCTGGCATTAGGAGACTTGGCAGTTTACCAAAAAGCACTGCATTGTGTAACTGTATGAGATCCAAAATGAGGTCAGTGATCTCACTGTCATTCGTTTTCCATTTAACACTGACCCTCCACAATTATTTTTCTCTCAGAAAACCTAAATTCAGCCAATCTTAATTCTCCTCTTAAATGTAATGATGAAACCTGGGGTAAGTGCGGGTGTGAAGGAACAAAGTTTCCATAGCTGTGTAAGACATTTCTTGCCCTTCCCTTGCTGTGATACAGCACTGTGATTTTCTGTGCTGGTAACTGTATAAATCTAAGTAACGATGAAAATATTTATTTTTGTAGAATAGATTTGGCTGTTGGGCAACCAATCAGCTAAGTAATAATGTAATAATGTGCCATCACACTACTTTATGAGAGAGTAGGACAATTACCGTGAGGATAATCTGCAAGACAGAAGGCTGAACAGTTTATCTGTGTGATGTGAGAACTGGGCTGGACTAACAATCCATGTTATTTTCATGGAGTAACTCTATAACCACTCTCAGTACAGAACGCTGCCATAATTTTTGTTTGAAACTTGCAAATGAGTTAAAGAATCTTGAAAATAATTCCTATAGCCTTACATTGTCTTCATAATGAACAACTGAAATAAACAGCTAAGATACCTTATTCACTGGATAGTCAGAATTATTAGGTATTTCTGCTTTAGCACAACAATCAAATCCTCAGAACTTGTAAAAAACATTTAGGATTTCTTTTATGTAATTTTTGCTCTTGAAGTTTCTTCTCTTTATATTCTGGGCAATGAGTCTAACAGTTTTCACCTTAAATTCTCCTCCTGAATATGATAATAAATAACCTCCTGAATACAATACTTTAATATTTTCTTTAGGCTTGAAAGAAACACAAATTTCTGAGAATACAATGAATTATGAGGAAAAAAACCTTTAACTATTATTTCACAACAAAGGTAACTTTACCTTTGGTAGAAGCAATGTCTTACGGAGGCAATTCTTGAAAATCAAGTGAAACAGTGCCTAACTTCTGCCCTCAAATGTGCAAGCACAGCTTCCATTGATTTTATGGGCTAAGTACTCCGGGTATTTTACATAGCAGCTAAGTACTCTTAAGCCCTAACAGACCATGTATATTGGCTGTGTATCAGCAGGCTAATCCAGAGGATGCTTGGCCCTGTCCATGAGGGCAAGGAGAGGGAGATCAGCAGCTGTTTTCTGCATATACTTTGCAAGGCTGCCCAGAGTACTGAATCTGCTTGGCGTATTCTGAATTTCTCTTTCCTTATTCAGGCTGCAAAAGAAAACCTTTGCAAAAGAAAGAGCAGAACTGAGGGGGTTTTGAACAATAATTCTAGAAACTAGGCTTTGAAAAGTATGAGGTACCTAGAAACCTGGCCTTGCTAAAGATCAGCCGCTGCTTGTGGAGGCTCCTAGCACTGCTGAACCATGACCGAGCTGCCAGCTGGCTGCCCAGATGTGTCATGTCGCCTTCCTCTTTTTTTTCCTCCTCAGCTGATTACCATTACCCCAGAGAAAAGACCAGTGCCCAGACATGACATTTGGAATACTGCCCATGCTTCCTTGACTCCACAGTGGTGTGTTTTATAGGCAGCTTATCTCCTGATGTGTCACCAGTTTAACTCACAGATACAGGTCAGCAGCCCCAGACACTTGGGCTGGAAGAACAGGAGGAACTTTCACAACTTCAACCCCACCACTTTTAAACTATTTAATAGAACATATAGAGGATCTGCTGCTGAGAATGACACTAAATTGGTATAGAAAGAGCTTGTGCAGTCTATTGAGATGTTTATATTGTCTTCTCAGTGGGACTGGATAGGAAACTAGCTCTCTCTTAATCCAAATTATCACTGTTCAAAGAGGAAGTCATAAAAAGCATCCTAACTTCATGCAATTATATATTCTGCTTCTCCATCCAGTTTAAATCCCTAACTATTTTAAACTCAGCAAAATTTTTTTGAAAAGTATTTGTATATGTCAGCAGCTGAGTTCTATCAATTTAAGAGCAAGAAATCTCCCCAGAGCCTCTGGCTCAAGAGTTGCAGAACTTCTGTTATCTATTTTCTTCTCCATCTGGGTTTTTTTTTTTTTAACTTCCTAATTTAAAATGTTGCATTGATTTACAGGCAGAGCTTCCCCATAAGAGTCACTGGACAAAGAAAGTAAGTGCACATGAGAATGACTCTGCAGCTGATTCCAGCACTTCCCAATCCAAAGGACTGCTTCTGAGATTTATAAAAAATCAGGCTGTTATGATGTTTACTACCACAGTGTCCAAAGCCTCCTGTGTTCACCTCAGATGATTATAAAAACATTAGTGGGACAAGGTAAACATCTGGACCATTGTATAGTCCTTGGTACACAGCTGTTTAAGTACTTGGTAGCTCTATTGTTATTACTTTGTAAGGGGAAATGATTAAAAGAGCTGTGATTAAGTCAGGCAACTCATGGTGATTCTTAGTTTTTCTACAGAGGCTATAGGCCAGATCTCATATATTCTCCATCGTAGAATGGCTGCAAACTGGTAGGGAAGGCCATATATCCCCATGACAACTGCCTAAATAATTTATGTTTCATGCCCCCTTCTCTCAAATATTTCGGGGTGGCTTATTTGTGACAACTACCTCTTCTCTTACTTGGAAACTTAAATCCTCAGCTGAGGCATAAGAGTTCTATGTGTCATGGCAATCCTGTACATGTTACATGGCTACTCTGATTAGTAAACTCTGTAGGTGCCTATAGTTTTGGAAAGAAATCTTAATTCCTCTGAAACTATTGCTTAAATTCCATTACCAAAAACACACAATAGAATTTCAGGAAAGTTTCACAAAGTCAGTGAACAGAATTTTAGTCAAAGAATTAAAAAAAAAAAAAATTCATTGGCACACTCCACGGGTGAAATTGTATTGAAAAATGGCATATCAACTCACACAAGCAAAACTTCAGACTTACCAAGTCTACACATGTAGTACGGCTGAGGATTGAAATAGTTGTTGGGAGAGCAGTAAATATAGAAGAGTATAAAAATATATTGAAATGTCAATCAGTGTTAAGTATATATACCTACCATATGATTTATATTATATTTTTAAAATGTATGTATATATATCTATCGTAGGTCAAGAGTTGCTATAAATCCTTATTGACTTTGCCAGTATTGTAGGTCGGTGAAGAACCGACTACCAATAGTCTTCTGCCAAGACTTCTTGCTTATGTAGATGAACTTCATATTGTTATAGCATTATGAGACACAGCAGACATCCTTACTTACAGCCAGGAAGGGTTTGAGTTGAAATCCAAGGTGAAGAACTGCCATAACCAACATTCGTACTGGCAGCAACGGCAAATCTGTACCATCTGTATTTTTTCAGTCCATACACTGTGTCTTCTATCCAGTCATCCATGACATTTTCATATAAATACTGATGCATCTCATATTCAATACATTGCATAGCTTCCCAGTCACTGCAGTGGATGGATTGTAGCTGTGTGGTAATCTTGTAGTTTTGAAAGTAGCCAAGGACATATTTTGGTGATCTCCAATGCAAGGTCACACTTGTTGATTGCACATTGGAAAAAACAATATCCCTGGGAACACTAGGAACTACAGATAAAAATACTTAATTTGAGTGAACATTGATAGCAACTATACTACTTTTACCCACTATTGAAAAAATATTTTAATAAACATATCTAAAGACTGAGATTCAACTTCATGTGTTTAATAAGCAATATTTCCAGTGGCCTAAATAACACTGCACAATATTTAGGTGGCATACATTTACTATAGTTTTTGAAATAAAGAAAAATTCTTTCAGGCCTGGCATGTAGGACCATCTTTGAGAGATGTGATATTTCTATTGCTACTTTTGGGGCTACGTCTCAACTAATGTAGGGAATATTACATTAAGTTATTTTTGGCCTACCCATAACATCTTTTTCGGTGGGTTCTAACTGGGATTCTTCACCTCTCATTTAGAAATACTCATGTATTTCTAAATGTATCTCCCTCTCTCTTGCTGATATATTAAATCCTCAAACAAGATGTTGAGGTAAGTTTTGTAAGTCTCCTGTTTCACTTTCTGAATGAAAAATATCAATACACACAATATGTTTATCTAGTGTTACAAGAACTGTGCTTTACAAGAACATTAAGAGAAAGAGCTGAATAAAAGATAAAAAATAAACTTCCCACAAACTTTGCTTCCATTTATTTATATGCAGTTATATTTATGTCCATGAGACAGAAGCAGAAGCATATATATATACATGTACACACATTCACTCTGTATTGAGTCAGCAGTGCGCTCCCAGATTTCACAGACTAGTTGCAACATATGGTTTTTTGCTATATCACATAGTCATAGCGAAAGCTAATATTATTTCTAAGACTCTGTAAGATAATACTAATGCTCTCTATGGCAAAAACTCTGCAGAAAAATCAGCTCAGAAATCATTGTGTGAGCATAGCTTTAAAGAGTGCTTTAGAGTCTTTAGAGGAAGAGGTATCACTGGTAAAAGAAAAACACATGATACATCCTCAAACTGAAACTGAAGAAGTCCCAAGGCTTACATAAAGAAGAAAAGGATCTCAGACCAGCATTGCTGGGGAAGAAAGAGAAAACACTCCTTTTTCTTTTCTTTCAGCCTTATGGAAATATCTGATCTTTGCTTTTATCTGCAACAATTTGTTTATTAAAATCATCACAATATAATAAGCTGAAACTTCTCTACTAAATATGGATGTTTAACAAGAAATTTAAATTCTGAATCAGACAAGGTTATGTTGATGAAAAGGCTGAGAAACTAAAATCCCTTCAAATGAAGCCAAAGCAGGTGGAGTCTGCAGGAGAGAAAAAGAACCATGGGCCTTTCCCTGTTCCTCTACTGAGCTCTCACACACAAGTACACAACATCACATCTTGCTACACACTAACCAGACACAGAACAAGAGCAAACTATATAAAAAAATCTTTGCTAAAAACAGCTTCCATCATTATAATCCACGCTATCAAAATTAAAGTTGTTTTTCTCTGTTGCTATTAGCATGAAGATATATATAAAAGCAGTAAAAAACCTCAAAAAATGCAGTACCCTTCTTGACAGCTCAGATTTGGAGATGTAATACTTAGTTTATCCATTTACAAAAAAAAAAGCACTGCAATATTTTCATAAAAAAATCTATAAACTGTATTAACTATTTGTGTAACTTACAAGAAATGTCCTAGTTTGACTAATAGTTTATGGAAAATAAAGGCAGAGAAATGCCACATGGTTAGTAGAAAATACCTGTAGTTTTTCTCCATAAGCCATCTACTCTGTTAATATCTGTTAAGATACTGCAAAAAAATGAATTCTTACACACTCAAATAGGATAATGATAAAAAGTAGGATAGAATAGAAAACTAACTATTGTGCTATATTCCAATACAGAAACTAGGGTTTGCCATAAAGCAGATAGTAACTGGTTAGTTACTTGGTGTTAGTAGGAAGGTGGAAATAAATACCTTCACCAGCTCAAATGTGCAGCTGGTTGAGCCCGGGCTGGCACAACTGCAGTCCCTGTACCTAAAACAAGGCAGGTTAAAGAGCGTAGTCACAGATACAGGAAGAGCAGCCCATGGTCTTGACACCATGGTGGTCCTACCTTCTTAAGCAGAGTACCTTGTTCCCTTATTTTCAACATGGATGATGACATCAAAAATTACTGAGAGTTAGCAATTTTGCAGTAAAGAAGAAAAAGACACTTGGCTTTCATAGAACTAGAAATTATATCAGGCAAAATGATGGTCACTGTGATTTGTGGGCACTCCCACAGACTTACAAAGTTCTAGTAAATCCAGCCTCCATGAGCTTTCCTTGTATTTGGAGAGACAAACTCACTGAAAGTGGGGGAAGAATGGAGGATGGAGAAATCTATCCTTTTTCCCACTGACTGCTGAAGGCATCCATACACATTATCTTCACAAGGCTGAAGGTAACATCTGTGATTAGCCCAGTAAGTAACGCTACATGAAAACCACCATTTTTAGAGATAAACTTGCAGGTATCCTGATAGCAGACAATCAGACCAGCATTTCTTCTTTCACACAAAATCTTTGATAATTATTGTTTGTTTGTCATTTTTCCAGTTTATGAAGATCCATATAAACAAAATATTTTGAACCTAAAAATCAAGGGTCAGTCAGCAGAATTCACAGTAAAATTTTCTCTGTCATTACCTAGACCTTTAAATCAGGGCTTTAAACTGAGTCAGGGATCTAAACGTTAGTCAGTTTAAAAGGAAGCTAATTTAGTCTCCTTCCTTACATAGACAAATCAAACATAAATGTAATCACTCATTAGAACAAATGAAAAGATGTGACCTGAAACTGGAGCAGATCAAAGAGGTTTGGTCCAAAGGTCACAGTGAAGAGCAGTGACACCCAGTGGCACAGTATCTCTTGGACTTGGTGACTGTGCTCAGAGACAATTTCGAGACAGCTATGCTATTGGGTTACAGATACAAAGAGGATTACAATTTCTCTAGCATGGAGAATCAGATTTCCATTCCTCAAGAATGACTAAAATTCCCCCAACTCTTTCTGTCCACAGATGGTACTGATTTGAACAAATCATTCCATGCTTCCTAGAGTAATCATGCAGCCTGTCTAAATTTTCTGAACATGACTTAACTATGATGAAGTGATCACTGTTCACACTAAAAATTATGGAACCCAGAAACTCCATATTTTTAATTATTATTTCAGGTTACATTGGAACTGTATAAAGACTTATTATCAAGTCTTATACACTGACAGTTTGATGTGTACCTAATGGGAATTGTATTATTAATTCAAATTTCCAGAAAGGTGTACTGAAAGAAAAGGCATGAAAAAGGTTGTGATTGTGGTATTGTAAGATACTAATTGTAGAGGACTGTGCTCTGATTGGGTAGTGGGAATTCTTGTCCTAATCCCAAGTTTAAATTTCCCAAGAATCATACATAGGATCCCTTAAGTCGCATTACATATTGCACACTCTTTCCCTATTATATTATGTTCGCTGTAATTCAACAGTCTCTGGGAGTGGGGAGTTTTTCTAAGTCTGAAACATTTGGTGCAATGCAGTCTACCTAATTTTTCATTTAATAGCTTCTAATTCAACTTCTGAAAGCCAGCCAGGGAGCTGGCAGAGAGGCTAACCATGAAATGCTGGTGAATTCAGTTTCTGGACTGTGAGAGGAATGAGGTATTTTCAGGTTCATCTACCATTGTTCATATGACGCCGGAATTTCAATGAAAAGAAACTGATATCAGATCCATATAGAATTTTAAGCTTCTAAAACCTATTTACATGCCTGAGATCTCACTGAAGTTGACACAAAGTTAAACACCTAAATAGAAGTTGGTTTGGCAGATCTTGGCCCTATGCTTGTCTGGCTACAATGCTAATAAGCTCTTCCAAATCTGGTGGACTGCTCTGAGATTAAGTTTTTATTTGATAACATAAATGAATGGAAAATCTTGGTAGAAAAAGCACTAGCACAGTGCAAAGACTCACACCAAGTTGAAATTGGCCCGTAGAACTGATTTAAACTAACAAAAACACTTGGTAGAAAAGCCTTATCCACAATGCAAAGATAACCTAAGGGCAGCAAAGGACACGCACACACAGATCTACTGAGAAAAGAGAGGTTATGGCTTTCTGTGGAGACTTTTGTGGAAAGCAACAACTACAGCTGCAAGGGCCATGAACAGAAGAGAGTAATGTGATATGGCATAGTTCCTAATGAAGTTAATAAAAAAAAAGTCTGCCTACAGAACAGCTGCTTGTAGCTGGAGTTTGGATTAAAAGAACTGCGGCAGCCTAGAAGTCTGTTGGGCGGTATTAAGAGCATCAATAGGAGGAAAGTGAAGAACAAAGGAGAACCGACAGCAGTGGGCACACACCAAAAAAAGCCTTCAGAAAATAGAAATAGCTGGAAAGAAAATAAATATTCTGTATTGATTATCTCCATTAAATTTTGAAAACTTAGTTACACAAATGAGTTCCATGAGTTAAGCTGATAACCCTGATCATACTAAATACTAATCGAGTATAGCATGCTAACTTCAGGAGAACTCATCATGATATAAAGCCCTGCCCAGTATGAATAAGCACATCATGAATAGGACCCAAATTATTTTGCTAAGATAAAAATGTAAAAAACTGTAGACCATTTTTCCCATGACTTGGGACTGACATTATCAGACATGCTTTAAAGGAAATTGCACAGTTGAGAGCACTTCTTAAAAGAGCCTCTCTGGACCAAGTTTCTTAGTCCTTAGCACATTAGAAAACTCAGTCTCCAACTGTGGAATCTAAGTACTGAAAAATCAAATCATGCAAATCTAGAGAGAAATGCACATCTCAAAGCTAAAAAGAGAAGTAGTGAAAAGCTGCCTGTACTCATGTCTTAAATGTTCAGCTTTTCTTTAAACTAAAGCACCGTCTGCTTTTCAGTAAATATTGTATTTGACCTGTAGATGCTGTCCATGTCAGCTCTGTACATGTATGTCACCACCATTTCTTATATATTAATGCAGAGTTGACCTAGTCTCTACAAAGACAAAAATTCCTTTATCCTATGAATAATCTGTTTTTAGCAATCTTCTTGTAAAAAATAACACCAGTACAATTTCATTGGCAGCAACAAAGTGACACTGGATTTTTCTAGTGAAGATTTGCCATCAACTTCAAAGCCATTTACTTAAATTTGGACCAAACAACTAATCAGAAGATGTAAAGAAATCCATATTACATTAAGAAAATTACATCGGGGGAAAAAAATTATTCATCTTGGAACGAAGTGTTTCAAAGATTCTTATTATTAATTCACTCTGCAATTTTTGGATGATTTTTTATTTTAATACATTTTCAAAGTGTGCACTTGCAGCAGGGATTAAACATGAGAAACACACAGCCCTTTTCTGCACAGGGGACACTGAAGCTCTGCCATTTCCAATATAGCAGCTCTACAGCAGGCTGATTCCTCAGGATAACCCGGGCAACACATCTGCAGTGCACATCTTACTTGCAGCCCAAAGAATCACTTGAGGGCATGGGTTTAAATATTCTTCCAGTGCATCATGGTCATCTGTCATTTTCGTCACTACTTAATGAGGAAAACAATGTAACTCCAGCTCAGAGCTGTCATGAACTGCCAGATCCTGAGAAAAGGATTTATGGTGAAGGAAACGTCATTTCCTTGGATGTGAAGATGGCTTTAAACTCTTGCTATGTTTTGTGCTTCTCAAAGATCTTGATTAAAAAAAAAAAAAAGCCCACATTTTCCAGTGGAAGTTTCCATACTGGAGATACAAATCCAGAACCTTTAAAGTGTTCCTTGGGCAGAGAGTAAAGACATTTTGTGTACATGTAAACAAAACATGATGCTCATTTGCCACTTCCCCACCAAAAGACCTGAGAAACTTTCCCATCACCAATTCCTTTAGGCACTAGTCTTTAAACTTCTGTGTACAGCTACAAGTTATTAATGGCCTGGAAAATTAAGCCCAGATAAAGTGAAAAAGTGCTTCTTGGAAAAAATTCTAGCCATAATTGTTTTAAATGTAAGATATGAATGAATCTCTGTTAGCAGAAAACAAATGGTAAAGGCTGTCACCAGGGTGCAGTGGGAGCCTCAACCTCTTCTAAAACTTTGTTCAGGTGTATCAGGTATGACTAGCAGTAAGGGGGAGAAGTAGGGGAATTACTCTGTGTGCCTTAATACTGCGATCAATACGATAATTATTCTCAGAAAACAACAAAAAGTCTATAAAGAAAAATCTAAATGAAAAAAAATTAAAGCAGAAGCAGTTTTCTTTTTATTATTCTTGCTTTGGATACCTCCAAGTGGTTTTTTAATTGTTCTATTTTTATTGTAAACTGAATGACTGTTACACTTGTCCCAGATTTGTGAGTTAACTTAATATTCACAGCTTTAGTGTGACTTTTGAAGAAGTTTCCTACTATTTTATGGCTGTTTCTTGCTTCTGAAAATTCACTCAACCTTAATGAAATTTCATTTTAGTATGTGCATTATCTTGAAAATAATCCAAAGATATCTATTCAGTCATAAAATCCTAAATCATTTATGCATGTGTATGTATACTATATTGTCTTTCATATCCCATATAATGTATTTAATCACAAACTGATACTACCACTACAAAGGTGACAGCTTTTATAACGTACTGCAGCCTGGCAGAGGCTGTTTACCATGACAATGGAGCTAGATTAGACACAAAACTCGACTAATCTCCTCATAAATTTAAGCTTCATGATTCATGTTTAATTGTACCCAGATATGAACAAATTTACCTCAAAAAAGGCAAATTATCTTGCCAAGAATTTAAAGGTCAAATGCTATGCAGTGAGACACTGAGCCAAATTCGATTTCACTTTATGTCAGAAATAAATGCATTGCAAGTGACTCAGTGCTGGCTACATATTCTGTGACTAATCTTAGACCACCATAAATAAGAAGCTGACAACAGCTATAAAACTGTTTCCATTCCCATCCATGAATCTCCAATTCCTAGTATCCAGTCACTACAAAACAATTCATGCAAACACACGGCTAAGGAAATGTCCTAATAATAACTAGTTTGTTGTAAATATGACTAAGCAACAACGAAGCAAGAAANTCAGAAGATGTAAAGAAATCCATATTACATTAAGAAAATTACATCGGGGGAAAAAAATTATTCATCTTGGAACGAAGTGTTTCAAAGATTCTTATTATTAATTCACTCTGCAATTTTTGGATGATTTTTTATTTTAATACATTTTCAAAGTGTGCACTTGCAGCAGGGATTAAACATGAGAAACACACAGCCCTTTTCTGCACAGGGGACACTGAAGCTCTGCCATTTCCAATATAGCAGCTCTACAGCAGGCTGATTCCTCAGGATAACCCGGGCAACACATCTGCAGTGCACATCTTACTTGCAGCCCAAAGAATCACTTGAGGGCATGGGTTTAAATATTCTTCCAGTGCATCATGGTCATCTGTCATTTTCGTCACTACTTAATGAGGAAAACAATGTAACTCCAGCTCAGAGCTGTCATGAACTGCCAGATCCTGAGAAAAGGATTTATGGTGAAGGAAACGTCATTTCCTTGGATGTGAAGATGGCTTTAAACTCTTGCTATGTTTTGTGCTTCTCAAAGATCTTGATTAAAAAAAAAAAAAAGCCCACATTTTCCAGTGGAAGTTTCCATACTGGAGATACAAATCCAGAACCTTTAAAGTGTTCCTTGGGCAGAGAGTAAAGACATTTTGTGTACATGTAAACAAAACATGATGCTCATTTGCCACTTCCCCACCAAAAGACCTGAGAAACTTTCCCATCACCAATTCCTTTAGGCACTAGTCTTTAAACTTCTGTGTACAGCTACAAGTTATTAATGGCCTGGAAAATTAAGCCCAGATAAAGTGAAAAAGTGCTTCTTGGAAAAAATTCTAGCCATAATTGTTTTAAATGTAAGATATGAATGAATCTCTGTTAGCAGAAAACAAATGGTAAAGGCTGTCACCAGGGTGCAGTGGGAGCCTCAACCTCTTCTAAAACTTTGTTCAGGTGTATCAGGTATGACTAGCAGTAAGGGGGAGAAGTAGGGGAATTACTCTGTGTGCCTTAATACTGCGATCAATACGATAATTATTCTCAGAAAACAACAAAAAGTCTATAAAGAAAAATCTAAATGAAAAAAAATTAAAGCAGAAGCAGTTTTCTTTTTATTATTCTTGCTTTGGATACCTCCAAGTGGTTTTTTAATTGTTCTATTTTTATTGTAAACTGAATGACTGTTACACTTGTCCCAGATTTGTGAGTTAACTTAATATTCACAGCTTTAGTGTGACTTTTGAAGAAGTTTCCTACTATTTTATGGCTGTTTCTTGCTTCTGAAAATTCACTCAACCTTAATGAAATTTCATTTTAGTATGTGCATTATCTTGAAAATAATCCAAAGATATCTATTCAGTCATAAAATCCTAAATCATTTATGCATGTGTATGTATACTATATTGTCTTTCATATCCCATATAATGTATTTAATCACAAACTGATACTACCACTACAAAGGTGACAGNTATTATTACTATTATTATTTTATTCTGCGCAGAATATCTTCTCCATGTTTCACATGCCAAGTGAAAGCACTGCCAAGATTAGGTGAAGTGTGTGTGTGGAGAGAAAAAGGAAGACAGACTTTGGGTTACAATTTTTCATTTCAATGCCAGAAAACNCAAAGGTGACAGCTTTTATAACGTACTGCAGCCTGGCAGAGGCTGTTTACCATGACAATGGAGCTAGATTAGACACAAAACTCGACTAATCTCCTCATAAATTTAAGCTTCATGATTCATGTTTAATTGTACCCAGATATGAACAAATTTACCTCAAAAAAGGCAAATTATCTTGCCAAGAATTTAAAGGTCAAATGCTATGCAGTGAGACACTGAGCCAAATTCGATTTCACTTTATGTCAGAAATAAATGCATTGCAAGTGACTCAGTGCTGGCTACATATTCTGTGACTAATCTTAGACCACCATAAATAAGAAGCTGACAACAGCTATAAAACTGTTTCCATTCCCATCCATGAATCTCCAATTCCTAGTATCCAGTCACTACAAAACAATTCATGCAAACACACGGCTAAGGAAATGTCCTAATAATAACTAGTTTGTTGTAAATATGACTAAGCAACAACGAAGCAAGAAAGGGTCAGTGCAGAGTTTGTGACAAAAAGTACATGTGTTGTAGTATAAATCCTTCACTCAGGAAACTCCTAGTGATAAGACACATAGAACAAATGCGGTTACAAAAGAAAGACTGGTTTGAGTTCTTTTCCCTGCCAGCACAACTCTTTATAACATGGACCGTAAGACACTACCAGTTGCACCCTAAAGCCCAGGCTAAATCCACAGCTTTCTAAGTCTTTCCTCAAGGACTAATTAATAGCCAATTCCAAATTTCTCAGAAATCCCAACAATTAACTTTCTTGGGGGTCAGGTTTCTTTAACACTGCTAGAAGCCTTCCCCCCATTCAAGATGAGAAGCATCTGGGAAGTCTCCTCTTCTCCTCTGTAACCAGAGGGTACCACACCTCCTATGCAACTATCTCCAAGTCTGAACTCCATCCCCAGGTTCAGTCTTGCTTTAGTTCTGAGGCTTGGCTTTTCAGCAGCCATGGTGTAAAAGAAAGCTTTGAGTGTTCTGACCGCACTTGAGAAATGTCTGGAAATGCAGGATCACACTCATCTACGTTGATCACAGCAGCTCAGCTCACCACATTATTTCCAGCCAACACTGTAAAATGTTGTGTGGGGGTATGCTTGTGTCTAATACTTAAACAATGCCTTTGCCTTTTCAAAACTGGATTTTGAGCCCCGCTGATGAACAGAAGCAAACAAGAGTACAGATGAATCAGTCTTAAATTGCCAAGGTTTTGGACAGAAGGGGACCAGCAGGGATCACTGGCAGCTTTTGTAGGGGAACTGTTGATGAGTAAGCCAATTGAGAGAGAAAATTTCATCAGAAATGTGTATGAATGTGCCACGTCATAGTTCAAATAACAGATGTGACCAGGCTTTAGTGGGATAGACTGTATCATGAGGAGGGGCAGTTATCAAAGCACAACCCTGGCTATTTTCACAGTGTTGGCCAAAATATGCCAGCAAGAGGCTTGTCCTCATTTGGAGCTCATCCATTTGATCTGGAACCAAAGCAGCAGTACTTCAGCTGGCAAAAGGGACATGGTCGAGATTCATTCAGACATGCACATCCACAAATCTAATTTTAAGAAGTGTGGAAATCAAAGCTAATGATGGGAGAACAAGGCTTTGGGGACAGGAGGGATCCAGTGGAGGTGCATGCCACTCAGGAAGCTAGCAACAGCTAGTCTAAGAGTAAGGGTAAGTCTGGTCTCCTCCAAGTTCAGTGTCTGATCTTCTCCAAGCTCAAGTCTGCATAGCTGAGCTGCTCCCCTCCATTTGTCATTCTGAACCAAAACCTTGCTGCTGACACAGATTCTTGTGTTTATTATTTGACAGATTTGAGAAAATTCACTCTTCCAGTTGAAGTATATATGAGAATGAGTGTGGTGACTCATCTTTTAAGTTATTCAAAAAGTTAGTAATAAAGTATTACAAAAGCTAGGTTTGATTTCTAAGAGTCATGGGGTACCATTGTGCTCCTCCATCCCATCCCTGTGTTTTCTAATTATTCAGCTTTTCTGAAATAGAGACCTCCTCAACTCCATTGCATAAGTTGATGTCACTTAAGAGAACACAAAAGAAAGAGCTAAATTCAATGATTCCTCATGTAATTCAGTAGAAAAGTGAAATTTTAGATGGATGTTTCTTGCTTAACNCTTTTTTTTTTTTTTTTGATTTAGCTCACAATTTTCATTCTTGTTTTTAAAAACCCTATCCATAAAAAGGTATGACAAAGTTGGCTTGTAGAGGCTAAATTCTCCTCAATTTCCTGAATTCTGAACAGCTTTATTATCAATGACTTCATACCTCTTTCAGTGATTACAAGCAAAACAACAAAAATTTCACTCCCAAAATTTTTTCAGACATACAGTCTCAAATATGCTAAATACACTAAGAACAAGGCAGATGTTATGAGACAAAAATAACAGGTGATCATAAATTAATAAAATAACTATTCAAACTCAAATAGAAAATGATGTTTGCACTGTGCTTTTAAAAATGGCAATTTATTTTCATCACTAGGTGTGTTCTAAAACAGGAGAAAGGAAGCCCTGTTTCTCTTCATTCACTATTAGCAAGAAATTTAAACAACAGAATGATTTAACTCCCCATATTGAAGCTTTTTTTTTCATGTCTGCTTGTTTCATAGTCATCATTTAAATTAAGCAAAAAAATTAACTTGAATAATTACTTACCTTTTTCTGGAAGGGTACTGGCATTGCATATCTGTTCTTCACCATCACCAGCAGATGTTGCAGCTTTGATTTTAATTTGATAAGTAACATTGGAAAGCAGATTTCTAAAAGTATGCTGTGTATTATAAGATGAAAAAATTGTAGAATTTCCTTCAACTGCTATGATGTAATGTGTAATAACACCATTAGGTGAAGCAGGAGGGTCCCACTGCACTAGGATCGATTGCCAACTCGTTGCAGTACAACAAATGTTCTGCACAGCATCTGGCACTTAAAGATACAGAAGGACTAAAGATTAACATGCACACGCAATTAAAATTGTAATCACAGCACAATATCACTAGAGAAGCAAACCCAATGTTCACTGCAAGAGTCAAACTCTTTAATTTGACACTGCAGTGTCAAACTAATAAAAAAAACACAGTGAAAGAACAAAAATAGGACTTTGTCCTAATTAGATTGTACATTTCCAACTACTGTGAATGTGACTGATGTTAATACTTGAGACAGAGGAGGCCATCTGTCTGACTTCTTCCTAATTGTGTCCTTCAGTTTGGTTTGCCCAACAAAACCTTTTCCTCGTATTTTCCCCATTTTTTAAAATACAGTGTACTATAACATACGCAATATACATAATCCATATACCTACTCCATATACACAGCAAAAACTCCAACAGCAGAAGTTCCTTATTTATCTGTCAGCCTTATTTCTTTCAAGCACTATATCACACTTGTTTGTACAGAAATCACTGGGCAGGTTTCAGAGCTGTCATATCAATTCTTTTAACTTACTCTTCTCCATTTATTTGCTGGTTCCAGCAGAAGAAGTTTTTTAGATGCTCATGAAAAAATTAATGAAGGTAGAAAATAGCACAATCGTTGAAAATAGAGCAATTATTTATGAACAATAGGTTAAAGAAAACTGAAGAAAATACCACAAGTATGGAATGTCAGTCATGAAATGAAACTGTTTGTCAGTTGATAGATGACCATGGCTTTTGAGGAGGACCACCTTCAGCTGCAGGGGTCCAACAGCCAAACTGAACCAGCTCAGTGATGGTCCAGACTTCTGACTGTGTTGTAACTCTTCAGTACAATAAACAGCATAACTTTCCCCCAGAACCTTTGCTTTACAGGTTCTGGAAAGAATCTTTCACTGGAAGCGTGATCTTAGGAAGCCTGTGGTCATCATACGGGATTTTTTTATTTTGTAATCTGCTCCCTTTGCTAACAGTGTAAAGGAACCTTAACCCATTGTTGTCCCCTGGCACTGGCAGCTCTTACAGAGCCTGGGATTGCTCTGACCTGGCAAAGGAGCTACAGTTTTGCACAACAGTCAGTTTCACAAACACACAGGCTCTCTTTAGTGAATATTAAGTATTTCACTTTTAGTGGCTAGCTTCCTTCCTAAAAAATTATATTAAAAAATTTAAACATTTCTGTTTGTCTAATATAACTTCCAGTTCATTTGCCAATCTTTTGTCCCGCTGCTTTTGATACTGCTAATGTTTCAGTTATTTTCACTGGGATTTGAATCACTGCTTTGATCTGCAAAGACTGATACCTATCTAATTTTCATCCCTTTATCTGTGTTGCTATTAAAAGATTTATAGTAGCCATATAAGCCTCTAATTTCAGACAAGGACATTTTTAATTCTACACTTCCGAAATCAGACTTAAAACCCAGTCTACAATAGGAATGTGGTTTGGTGCTACACAGGCAAGAGACAATGAGATAGTGTTAGGGTATGTTTTCTTTGGAGAGAAGAGGAAGACTTTTGTTCAGCTATACAAGGTAAATAAATATGAATATTTAAAACTATCAGAACTGCAGCTTAGAAAAAGTCACATCTTACCTGATTCCATCGTTGTAAATTGGACAGCATTACTGAATTGATTGCCATTCCCAAGCTTGGTAAATGCAGAGACACTGATAAAATAGGGGCTGTATGGCTCTAATCCAACAAGGTTTGTCTCATGGTTTGAACCTGAAATGTTCTTAATGAAGGAAATATTATTAGTACACAATTAATCTCTAGAATCATTGTGGCCTTCACCTTGAACCTACAGAAATGAACAGAGGATTTACAGCCATAGTTTTGCCTCTTCTGTTCTGAGTAGCTTTCAGTCAAATACTGAAAACTATTTCCAGCTTCACATCAACCGTTCTCGCCTTTTACTTCCTTACTACACCTCTGCCGTGGAAGAGGTCATGAGTCATAGCTTCTAAATAGATTGATGAAGAGTTTAAAAAAAAAAAAAAAAAGCTAAAATCCGCAGCTCAATTCATTGGTTCTGTTTTTCTCAGACCATTCAAGGCATAGTTGTTTAAATGCTGAGATGACTATAATAACAGCAGGGAAAGAGCTGAATTTCAGCAAAAGATTCTAGTAATCATCTTGTGGGATCCAAGTTATCAGAGAATTATGGTACCTAAATAAACTATTCCTATATAAATTTCTTTCTCTGTCTTGCTGCCACAACTAAAGTCTAATTTCTTGCACACAAAACACTACAAAATATGAAGAAATGTAAGGCATAGCCGACACCTTCCAGTGCCTCAGCCAGTTTCTGTATTCTAATTTAGTTTGAGACTGCCTCAGGTGGATAGATCTTTGGTGGTTTCTATGAATACCCAAAGAATGTGTTTCCAAAGGGCAGCTGGCTGTAGAATCCACAGTTCCTCTTTCATAAGTGCATTGTGGCCTTTCAAGCATTATGGAAGAAATTGGGATGGTGCCAGCACTTCCTTCCACGGTGGGGAATAACAGCAGACCTCACTGCACCAATGTCTTCTTCTGCAGCTTTTACAAGCATCTCAGATGAACAGGGCTCACTATCTACTTTCTAAGATCGAGATGCAATCCTGGTGTCAGCTCGCTGCCTTCGCAGTTGACAGAGCATTTCTTGAGGCCATCCAAGCAATCAGATTTAAGCCTTGATCAAATTTTGTATATGATAAAATTAGATTCATAGAATGGTTTGGGTTGGAAGGAACCTTAAAGATCATCCTATTCCAGTGCCCATACTGGGAGTAGGGAATCTTCCATCAGACCATGTTACTCAGAGCTCCACCCAACCTGGCCCTGAACATTTATATAGCATCTATTTCACTTACAATTTACTCAGTTCTTATTCCGCCTTTTCTTTTTTTTTTTTTTAATGAAGACAGTAAAACTCTGAACATTTTTTACTACTTTTTAAGATGACTAGGAATTGCTGCCTTTTTGAATCTTCAAAGTCCACAGGTACTAAATAACTAAACAAAGGTAGCTACAAAGCAAGTAACTTCTGTCATTTTCTAACATTAAGCTCACACTAAAATACAAATTAAGATTAATAAATCTCACCATTATTGAAACATTAGAAACTCAAAGCACAGTAAAATCTAACAGTTTTTCCTGTTTAATTTGAAAAATTGAATTACAGGTATGGTGAGAAGGAAAATAAACTGTCTTAGCAAATAGGAACTTATAGGAGCTTCTTAATTCTAGGAGCATAACAGACATCTAAAATGTTTGCCATATCTTTTTTTCCTAAAGCATGAAAAATATTTTAAAAGTATATACACTCTTAATAATAAACATACCCAAAAAAAAAGCTTTTCGCTGTTGTTTTGATAAATCTTAAAATTATATCTCATAATAACACCATTTGACTGAGGACTTGGATCCCATTTTAGCCACACAGAAACTGCGGTGTAGTTGATAATGGTCAAATTCTGGGGTGGAGCTAATGGCACTGCAAAAGAGAAATGCTATTGAGTTCCAAATCACAAATAATCCAGGCAAAACCATACACTTTGGACATGCAGGAGAACATAGGTGCTTTTGTTAACATTTGTATCTGAACTCAGGCTAACAGTACTTAATTGCTATTTCAATCTTTTTGCTTCCTCTTTGACATGAAACAAATTCCATTAATCCAGAATACATGTTTAGTCAGCAAGGGATCTTCTTAGAGATCTAAAAAAACTATTAATCATTTAAACATCCCTACTGTCAGAGCTGATACATTTAACAGAAGTCATATTACATTTATAACTGGAATGAGATATATTTGGCTTCCTATACCATATATGGAGCACAACTCATCATATATTTAGAAGATGTGTAATCTACCATGCAGGGGAGAGGAGCTCCATGCAAAAGAGAACTGTGTGAATGTGTCAGAAATATTTCCATGTTTTATCATTTTTCAATTACATGGGGGGTTGAAGAGAAAGGTACTGTTGCTTGCTTCAAAATCGCTGACACTTTGCAAACCATAACACAAACCAAAGGCAAAAGATATTACTTCATGGAGTTATTTTTGTAATCCTATGCAAAATGTGACCTCCTCTTGCAGGAGGAGGAGCACTCAGGAAACACTTGCTTTGCAGTGTTTCCTTCTTCTGAAAGCTCTTCACTCACAGACCAATGGAAAATAAATCCTTCATATCGACAGGTCTGATGCTCAAATCTAAGATGGATGCAGTGACATAGGGCTGATATTTTGAAGTTGGTTACAATTGAATTTGCTCACCTGACTCATCTGTGTAGAACTGAAGAACAGCAGATGGACCGGGTCCTTTTATTGTTCTGGCAGCTACATAAATGCTGTACAATGTGAATGGCAGAAGGTCTTCCAAAATGATAAAATTATTGGTGGTAGAGAATGAGTTATTCCTTTCTGGCCCAAATAGATTTAAATCATAAAGTATTATGATACCATTTGGCTTTACAGGAGGGTCCCATGAAAGCATAACTGAGGTAGTTGAGAGATTTGAAAATGTTTTGATTACAGGCACTGATTCTGGGACTATATGAAGAAATAAGAAAGAGAAAAACAAGGATAATCTCATAAAAATATGAGTTATAATGAAAAATTCTATCTCATGGTCTTTGAAATTTATAGCAGTTGTTTGTGTCATAACAAAAATACTTTAAGTGAAACAAGAAAAATAAACACTTTCCTTTTAGAAAGTTATTTGGGATTTTTTATACATTTCCTTAGGAATTAATAAAACATCTTGATCTTACCATCTTCATCAGTTCTTATATGAAGACTTAGAGCATGTCGTTCAGAAGATCCTTTATCAGTGGCTGGTGTGATTTTCAGAAGGTAATCAGTATATTTCTCCAGATCATCAAAAATTATGCTTGTGTTGTAAGTAAGGAAAGATAATATCTTACTGGTTCCCAGTTGCATTAAACTTAGAGAAACATGAAAGAAGACTAAGCCATTTGGCTGGGATGGTGGAAGCCAGCTTACATTTACAGAAGATGAGGAAATGTTTTGATAGACCAGATTTTCAACAAAACCTTCTGGGACTATGAGAGATAATAAGCAAAAAAATTAAATGCATGGATTACAGTAATAAAACATCCAAACCCCAACCAGAAATAACTGTTCAAAATATAATTTGTCTGAAAATGTCAGTTGTAATATGTTTTACAACTTTTAAAAATAATTTGTGTTTCAATATCAAAAGCAAAATAGTTGAAAGCAAATATGAATAATCATTTCTGTTAAACTTGTTCAGGAAAAGACTCTTAATGAAAGCTTAAGACGATAATTTTATAGCTTGCATCCGCAGAGGCTTGTGCTCTACATTCTTAGTACTTTAAAGACTCAGATCAAAATGCCTTCCTTGCAAAGATAAATATTGCAGCATTGAAAACCACGCTTAATGGTATTTTTTTTAACTTTGCCATCATAGCAGTAAAATAATTTTTGTTAGAGAATATTTAATAAATATTTAATAAAGGCACTGATATACAAGGAGCACTAAAAAAGTTATTAACTTACTATCCTGATCTGTATACACCTCTATTTTTTCACTGGTTTTGTTTCCATCTCCAAATGCTGTGCTTGCAGTTAACCACAAAGTATAATGGCTGTATTTCGCCAAGTCATCCAGCACTACAAATGGAGACACACTGTCGATGCTGTCATTACCATAACTTGTGAAATTCTAAAGATAGAAAAGAAAGAAAATGTTACCACTTAAAATGTTTTTTATTCATTGATTTCTCTTTCTAGTTCCCCATTTAACCATCACCACCACCACCACCAGTAGACATGACTCACCTTAGCACTCAGCAGACATAAAACTATGCTTTGACTCCTAATGAGTACTGATTTTTTCTGAAATACTCAATTGTATGATGCCTATTGTTACTCCTTGTAAGTACTACAGAGTACATAAATGGCTTCTCCTGTTGTTTGTAATTGTTGAATGCCAATTCAGGGATTAAAAACTGTAATATTGTAGTATGTTTATCCATGTTTCATCAATAAAATGTCAAAAAAAAAGCAACATCTGCTACTTGCTTATAGATTACATGAATCACATGTCTTGGCTGATCATTGTTAATCAAATCAAAGGACTTCTCTCTCATGAACCTATTTTTATGAGAGTAGATTTTGAACTTAAAACTTTCAGTGGCAGAGATCTCACTGCACCACTTGATAAACTGTTCCTTTTGTTAGTTGCCCTTTGCAATAACACCATGCCATTATCTCTAAGGAAATGTCTGTAGTGAGTAGGCCATATTAAACTGAAGGCATCAACAGAACTTTTTTCCTTTGTGCAGTTACTTGCTAATGAAAGGATAGCAGCAGAACCTAGTCCCACTGTCTTTTGAACTATATTTAAAAAGTCATTAACACTGTGACTACAGCAATAAGTTAGTGCTTCAGATCAGCACCTCTAAGGAGGCTATTCCTGTTTATAATCAACCATTTTGGAAGATGAAAAGAAAAAATGTAAAGCATATTATTTATGTAAGTTCAGCTATACCCTAGAAGTGAATGTGTTGCATCATCCACAGCTTTACAGGAGCCTGACTTAGGTGATCCAACACAGTTTGGTTCATGGTTTGAAAATTGTTGAGATGCTATTTGGCCCCTAAATATATTCAGCTCAAGCCTTGGGTAGGAAGTCAAATCTTTGCTGCTGATTCAAAGAGCCAGTAGCATTTCTCTCTGGCAGCCACATTGCCCCATTGAGCAGATGGCATGGACAGCATTTCTCAGGAGCAAAGAAGTCTTAATTTTTCTACATAGCAATCCTTTCAGGGTGAGATGGATTTTTCCCAACCCCTTGATGAATTCCAGATATTTGGCCTGCCCCCTATTTTTGGTGTTAGATTAAATCCACACCCTCTACTTCTTTAAAATCCAAGTTAACTTTCAAGTAAATATTTTTCTGAAAAAGAGAGGCTGTGAGAGCAAACTTACTAAGCAGGAGAAAGGCAACAGAAATATGTGGGTATTAAAATTTAGAAGTACCAAATATAAGCACAAGCATGCTAAAACTGCATACTGGAAAAATGGATTATATTTCTCATGAGGAAAAGTTCCTACTGAAGAAGTCAGTGATATGCTCCATCATACAGTTGAATTACTACTGTGCAAACTGATAGTTCAGTATGCAATCTTGATGTTTGTCACCAGTACAAATCAGTTTATATACCTAACGCAACATTTCACCAATTTTTTTTATGGGCAAAATAATTTTATTTTTTGCAGAAAACAATAGGTGACACTGTCATTCATTTCCCTAAGATTTTTATACCTGTATCTGAAGACCTAGTTTTGCTTGCAGTCACTAGTACTGACATAACATAAACAAGTAAGCAGTTTATTTGGCAATGAAAACTTAAGCCTTTGTTTTGAATGCAGAACAGAAGCTGCACAAATTGTATATTTTTTTTTTAGATCCACTCTTATTAACTGACTATAAGCACACTGTTAGTTTTGCCCAATAGGTTAGGTTCATTCAACATCAGTCAAAATACAAATAAAATTCCACCTTAACATATGACTTCCTTCTAGAACAGTTTGGATTTCCTGCTAGCTTCATACTTAACTGAAAAGGGCTGGAAAAAGCTTTGTGTTACATATGGTAAGTTAAAATACAGTAAACAGTTGACCAAATTCTGAGGTAAATTTCTAATTAAATTTTCTGATACTCAAGCAGGGTATGACAGAAACTGTCATCTGGCCCAGAAAAAGCATTCTAATACCCTCTTGTTGTTACTATTATTATTATTATTAGCAATAATTAGTAATTTATAACAACATCTAATAATCAGATTTTTTAAAAATAAGACCTTAAATAATTACCTGAGTTTTCAAGGTAAAAATGTCAAGGCTACCACATCAAGTTTTGATCCTAAATTTAATGGGAGCTTATTGGTATGAACAGCTGAAAATTCATCTCTTAGTTTAAAAAGACCTTTACAATTTAGCCAGCTGTCTGGCAGTTAAGGACTCAGGGAACCAACGTGAATATTATTAACAGGGTTTTGGTGCATCAACAAAAACTATTTTAAGAGGTAGCTCCTTTACTAGGAACTAGTTGGAGGAGGAGCCCAAGGAGTGGAGACATCTCAAACTACTTTTATGACAAAGTATTGGGGGGGAAAAAAGGAACACATAATTAAGAGTAACAGTAAGCAGGAAGAACTGCGTGAGTACAAACTGAGAATAGATGAAACTTGTATTAATTGTACCCTGGGGATAGAACACTATAGGAAGTTTTACAATTAACTGTGGCTGCAGATGAAAGCAAACAGCTTAGGATCTTTGGCTACAGCTGAAGAAATTCTTCCTTCTATCCCTTTCTTCATCCATACATGAAAGAAGTTTTGACATAGCAAAGTATCAGATTATTAAAAGCAGCTAAGTGTAAGCAATACACTCAAGCCATGAATGTATCAGCAGAAACTAGTATCTTCTTCACTTCAGGAAGTGACAGATATTTCCAGTGGCATAAAGCTGTAATTAGTGTATATGGAAAACACGGTGATGCTCTTCTTCACAGTTAAACTTTTACCCCTGTTCTGTTTTCTTCTTTAGGTTCATTGTATTGAGTTCTTGTTTTCAGTCAGGGGATCACATATTTGACTCTGGGAATCAGGTGAGAATGGTAACACTGCGAGGGCTAATCCAAACCATCCTTCAAGGAGTGTAACATTCACTGTTCCAGTGAAAACCTAAGTGAAGTTATTTCCTTTTTGTCTGCTGTACCATTCTGAGACTACCTTTTTTAAAATTTGCAGTGTATTGTAAGGAAGTTCCCCTTTTTATCCCTGCTTTGGTTATACTGGGGAAAGAAAATGTTTGACTGTTAAGTAATACAGCACATTGTTTGCATTCCTTGTCTGGATGCCAACGGTAGAACAAACTGAATTTCACTCTGAATTGTATCCAGCCATGTTCATTTCGTTTGGCTTGAGGTAGAGATTGGATGATTTGGCGTTGGCTATTCAGTTGTTAGGAGGATCATAAACGTTTTTTCAGTCTTGCCCTGGGTTCCCCTGTCTGATTTGTCAGAGCAGGACAGTTTTCATCTATACTTAAATTCCTACACTGGGGAAATTTATTGAAGTATATATTTATGTTTGTAATAAGCACCTTTCCCAGTTTCTTGCTAATCAAAACACAAGTATATAGAGATTGAATAACAGAGTTCATTCAATTCAGTGATATCTATCATAGACTGATATTTAGCCATGAGACAATTACTTCCATAGGGTCTTTGATTTATTTCTTTGATAGGACTGAGAACATGGGCAGTATGATCGCTTCAAGCACCAAGACAAGGCATTGTGGAGCAAAACTTGCAAAGCTCCTCTTGCAAACAGTGAAAGCTTGAACTGTAAGAGCCCGGCAGTGTCACAGAGAAGTGATGGGAAGAAGAGGTACAGTGTCATGTCATCTGTGAAGGAAGTATTCTTTGTCAGCATACATATCATGTCTTTACTGCACCAGGACAGGGTATATACACCAAGTAGTAGCATTTTCCCTAGACCGATGACAGCAGAAGATGAAAGATAAAGCTGAACTGGAACCTAGTCTAATGCAGGTGATGGTTTCTTCTACTTGGCTGCCAGTCATTCCTCCCTCTCTGACACATTTTCTTTTACAATTGTTAGCAACCCCACAGAAACAGCCCACTCATCTACCAAAATTCTTAAATATAATCTCCATCACTAAATATTTCTTTCTACTATTCTGGTCTTGAACCTTAGGTCTGAGCATCCCAGGTCTTCGGATTTGGACAGCTGCAGTGTTGTTTTTCATGTAGACCAGTAAAGCTAAGAAACTATACGCTATTTTTCTGACTGATGAGGGTACATAAATTTTCCCTTTTTGATGGAAAATTCAAGTTTCTGCATCATGTCAAGGAGTAAACTGTATCTTTTATCTCAGGTCTTTTTTTCATATTTGGGCCTTTTTTCACTAAACAAAATGCTTCACTCTGCAGGCTACTAACTTCCTAGTTTTAACATATTATTAGTCAGTGGTTTATATTAATAAGGTTTTAATATGCCTGAGCATTTTGAGAATGTGTGAGATGTGAGAAATTGAGACAACAGAAGAGTACCAGTTTTAGCATGACTTTCATATCTACTTCAGATCATGGGTGCATTGGGAGATGTTAATTTGCTTGACAGACTTCAGCAATGGTGTTTATTCAGCATCTAGAAGATCTGTTCTAAGACTTGGACCTCTGGTATTAAGCCCAGACAAAGATGCAGAGAAAAGACTGAGAGACAATGCTTGTGTGACGCTGTTCGTCACACAGGCACACACACATAAACACACTTTGGTGAGAAGGCATGAACTAGTTATTTAAGATCTGACTCTATTTTATAGTATTTCTACAAAGGCCAGGGACTGGGGGAGATGGTTGATACCTTTCCCCATCCCATTGGTCAAGACAAATGTCCATTAGCTGTCCATATCTCTAAGAACAGGAATGAAAACTACCCTTGAATTTATGAAAAACACTGCCAGTGTTTACATCACCCATACCTGAGAAACAACCCAAACCATGAAACTGTGAAACAGAAGAGAAGGCTGAAAAAATCAAGGCAACAGTTGTCCACAATGTGAAAATGTGAAATGTGAAAAGCTCACCCACTTTTTCAATTCTCCTGTATAATTCCTCAAACTGAAAATATAATTAAGTTAAACATAAGCCAAATGGTGACCTCGACGCAGAGTGTTTCAGCCAAGAATACCTTCTTTCCAAATGTGTGCAATACAAAACTTAGCAACAGACCCTGCAATTACATGGTTATACTTCTAAGTTACAGATAATTGTAAGCTATATATATGCATACTCATGCAGCTTGCAACTGTCTGTATATATCACGCATATATATATATATACAGTCACATATCAGGCTGACTTTCACACATGCATTTCTCTGTTGTAAAAGGAGTAATATAAAATATCTGACAGAAATGAGTTGGCTTTTTTTCATCTGTTTGAAATCTGTCTTGCATCCACAGGAATGCCAAGGTACAGAATGGGACTGCAGCGTGGATATAGTAGTTGCCACGCTAAACAGTGAGCAGACAGGATGTGAAGGACAGAAGGAGTTAAAGAGAGCAGACAGATTAAGATTTGACCATGATTCAAGAGATTAATGTTCATATCCCATGGGCAGTAAGAGACAGATGCAACAGCAGCTGAAACCTATCTTCTGACGGCAGAGGGATGGGATAAAAATCAAAGTCAAAAGGATGAAAACAGTAGTTTCTACACACAGAGGTAGAACTACTGTCAGCACTTTTCTCCTGACAGTACATAATATGCAAAAGCAGCATTAACTTTCACTTATGCCACCATCCTTTCCCAGCCTAACTACATTATACAGTAATAAAACTGGACCCTCACCTTGCTGGGCCAATGCTACTGTGCTCCATATTCCCTATCTTCCTCCTTTGTTTCCAGAATCTGGGCACATCATGGGTGGGTTTTCTTTCTCTCTCTGTGTCAACCTCACCTTACTCATTCATCTCAGAGCTGCACCTTCCTAAAGGCAGGAATAGTCCAAGCTCGTAGTCCTTTAAAATTGCTTGAGATGTCCTTCATAGGATGGGCTAGTTCAGGTGAGGCACTAATGTAAAGGTTTGTCCAGAGATTTAAGAAAAAAGCTGTTGCTGTAGCAGCGTGTGCAAACAGAGTCTGTGTTCTGAACTGTAGCCCTGATTTTAGTCTCATCAGAATTTGAATTCATGGCACAGTCCTGCTTGCCCCTGAAACTATATAGAGCCCAGCAACTACTCACAGGTATTTGTAACTTTTGTGAATATTTTTTCTAGTTATCCTCAAAAATGTGCATACCTCATCTTAGACATATATTGATCATAAATTTATGCAGTCAAGTTATTTTTTATATATAATTTTTTAATGAATTTATATTTCTTTTTTTTCTTCCATATGTGTAAAACTTGTGACCAAAAACCTGTAAAGGAAGCTCATTTCTCTTATTATATTTCTGTACCATAAGATATTCACAGAAAGTACAACAGAAAGACTATGTACAATTATTAAGTGTTGTGCATAATTAAGAATGAAAGTAGCAACAGCAAAAAACCTAAATGAATTGCTGAAATATTATTTATACGATTTTGTCTTTTAAGCTTTAATTTCAGAATATCAATATCTTTGCTTCAATATACTAAGCAGTAATTTCCTTTTGAGAGTAAGAAAAATATTAAAAAAAAAGAGAGAATTCCTACTTTCCCATTACTTTCATATTTTCAATACTGTACCAACGTGTATTAAAAAGTAAAACCAGAACCAGAAATGTATTCACATTGATAGGTTAGACTAAAAGAAACACGCTTGAGGGTGTGCCATGCATGTGGTGGGTCTTGAATCTATCCACTACATATGTTAAGTTTATATATATATTAGATGTATGTGTGCATGAATATGTAACATATATGATTACAAGACGTGCTTCTGTCTTTGTAAGTTCAAAAACTACATCATGATAAAGGAAATCTGAAAAACCAATTTATTGATAACTATAAAACTGATTTAATTTTCAAGTCATTATTAGAACATTTCATTGAGTTCTACAAAAGGATATAAAAATAAACTTACCTGTATGAATATTCCTGAATTGTTTTTGAAATAAACTGAGTAGTACAGTATATTTCCATTAGGCTTTTGAGGTGGAGACCAGAATAGCATTATTGATGTGGACGTAAGGTTTCTGTATGCAACATCTTTCGGTGGATCACTTGGTGCTGGAAAAATGTTAAGTTTTAGCATACCTAAAGCTTTTATACCTCAAGGTTTCGTATACTTTTGTATCTGAGGAACATGTACTATAGTGGATTTTGCAACATCCAATGCAAATTAAATGTATTTCTGATTGTGATATAGAAACTGCTTCACAAAAAAAATGAAATACAACTGTATATGTAAAATGGACTTTTAAAACACCTTTTCAACCATATTTGTATTTAGCTGCATTTGCAAACAGTTAGAGTTTTCTTATAGAATTTGTTCTGTACTTCCTGCTTTGTGCACGTAGAAAATCTAATTTGTAGATGTGGAAGTTGACTGAGTTAGGTGTCTATACTCCAAATATAGTTAGTAGGAGGGAAAAAAGGATTTGTTTCACAGAATCTACATTTAAAGCCTTTTTCTCTCTGATTATAAACAGAATTTAGGCTCCCAACTCATGTAGAAAGCACCAGATACTAAATCTTGGACAGTATGATAATTTCTCTTTTTTCCTCTTTTTGCAGCCTATTAAATATGCAGGAAGTCCTCTGTAAGGTTTCCTCCATTAGTCTCTCCCCCTATTTCATAATGAATAGTAGCATATGGTTCTTCTCAGTAACACAGTTGTGTAGGAGAGTTACATTCAATTCCTTTCGTCCGCTTAGGAGAATTAAAATGCATATTTCTCACCATCCAAGTAAGTGCTCTACAGAACATGCAGAAGAGTACTGGACACTGTGATTTATGTATCTCTCTTGCTTTGTGCTACTCTCGTTTGTGTAAAACATTAAGATGTTAACTGGAGGGGGAACCCCAGGACCAGATCCTTAAAGACTGTCCCTATAAAGTCAATTCATATTTCCATACCAACTTCAATAGCAACTGTGAATATCTACAACCTGATGATATAGACAAACTTTGGAGGGATGGCTCAGATAGATGCTAATCCTGCCAGTGGTTGTGCATTGGGGAATTGTTTATATCTATGCATGGTGGTTCTGAAGTATGCCTGCATACTATCTGTTTTGGAACAGATTATAGCAATATGATTGATGGAAAACCAGAAAAAAAATGAACTGAATTACTTTAAAAGCACAGTATGTAGTATGATCATATAAAAGTCACCTTCCATGTTGGAAGTATAAAATAATTAAAATAGAATAAACAAATCAGTGTACACTTACAGAGTTCATTTTCAAATTAAAAATATTTCAGACTTCAGAGGGATACTCCAAAAAGTATTTTCCCTATCAGAAGTTGTGTCACAGATGCTTAAAATAAGGATCCATTAAAATATATTACAAAAATAATTTCATTTTTTTCAAAGCTTAGAATTAAACTATTTGGATCTTATCTGTCCTGAAGAGAAATGCTAATTTTTTTCTCAGTAAATTAATAGAAATACCTATCATCATTTTATAGAACCATAGATACAGGTATACACAAATGTACAAAGAGAGAACCACCCAGACAGGTAGAGTGTCTCTTTTTTATAAGTCAAATGTCACTTCTACTAGAGTGGCTTTATTAACTTAAATGAGACTGACAGAATTTTAAGGCTGAATGACAATAAATGTTCATACTGTATATAAGCTTACCTCCTTCAGAAGTTCTAAATGTTATAGTATCACTTTTTATGTTGCCATCTCCAAACCTTGTACTTGCCATTAGGTAAGCACTGTACTCATAGTTATATTCTAGGTCTGTGAATTCCAGTGATGTTTCCGTTACATTTACGCTCCTCTTTGACATTTTATTCCTAAACAAAGGTGTTTCATTAATTATATACACACACAATTTCTCTCTCTATATATATAATTATGGCATTAGTTGCAGAAATGAAAAATGCAATATCATGTTAAATACAAGTGGTTTAAGTTTTTAAAAGAGGCCAGGATAACTTTTTTTGTCTTTTACGGTGAAAAACTAACTTTTGTACTGTGGCATTACAGTAGGGCTCTTCATTTTGTTTCTTAAAAAAACCCACCCCAAAACCCCGCAGAATTATGTTTGCATATTACATCAACAAAGACAATGGTTATATGAAATATTAAAGAGGAGTATTTCTATTAACTGCTTTCGAATGGTTATGTGGTACCTTTGGGAAGGACACAGTAGGGCATAACTAAACTGTCTCCCTGGACAGGAATAGTGAAATATAAAAAGATTATAGCAGGGACCATGCCCTACTGTGACTCTGTGAAATTGGTCAGAAGGCTGAAGTTATAAATGGAATAATAGAAGATGATATGGAACAGGAATTAGCTGGTGCTGAGTTAATTCTGGTGGAATGTAGCAGAGGATCAGAATGGAACTCCAGTCAGGTCAAAACCCGCCTAGAAAGACTGTAAGATGTAACATTAATAAAACACTGGTATTAGCGTAGGTATGAAATGATTATCAGAAAGTAAAATAAGGTACAGAAATAACTAACGTGAATTCAAAAAGTCTTATATTTCTTATAAAGTTAATGTAATCTTTTAAGAAAAAAATAGGAGGAAAATAAAAACCTAACATTCCATTCCTTCAAAGATTTTTGTATGAGTAGGGGTCCTGTGTCTAATAGGATTTCATACAGAGATGATAATTTGATAAGTAAAACCAAATATCTTGCTCCCAGAGTCACTGTGAAGCTCTTCACAAATGATAATGTGTTCTAATACTTAAAAAAAGAAAAAAGCAATTGAAATTACTAGATTTTCATCCTTTCATAACAGAATGACTGTCCCACTAGCAAAGATCACCATCTAATATATCTGAAATAAGGTTACATTAACAAACAACTGGAATGAGAAAATGAGTGAGAATGAAAACAAAATACTCCCTAACCCTCAGATTTTGAGTGGAATGTCACTTGGCATGGGAAATAGTCTTGGTAACACAGAAAGTTAACATTTACATTTTTCCCAAACTTTTGACATTTTTAATAGTCAGTAAAATTTACAAGAGATTGCAGCTGCAGTTATCAAACTCTATACAAAGAAAGACATTTTTTCCTGGATCTTTGCCCAAGGTATTCATAGTATGGAAATACGTATCTAGTTATAATTTAAGTAAGAAGAAAATCCACAGCTTAGTGTTGCGAACATTTCTACCCTGAGTAACTGCATTCTTACATCTGAGTTTCCAAATAACATTTCCACAACCAAGCACAGAAAGAAGAACAAAGGCTTGAGGTATTTCCAGGGAAATTGATTTTCTGTTTAGAAACATCAAAAATTGCAATAAAAATGAGAAAACACTGATCAAAGTGAGTGCAGCCTTCACAGACAGTGAGAAAGTACCTACTAGGATAAGTTTAGCCAAGAAATTTTACTGAAGAAAAATAATATAAGGTTTTAAATCACATTTTTCAAAAATGCAGACAACACAGATTCTATGAAATTGCGTAATTCCGCTTGACAAAGACAGGTACTATATATTCTTAAAAATCTGTACCTCAAAATAGACCTAGTTAAGAAGTATATCACAAAAATTTTGCAAAAAAGGATAATGCCAAAAATCTATAGCTACATACAAGTTCAGCAATTTTGTTAACTGCACCTTTAATATGCTAAAATTATGCTTAGGGAGTAAGAGGGTTTGGGCTCAAGGAAGGAAGTTGCTTTACTACCTGCTAGCATTCAAAACCACCGTGTCCTCTGACAAATTCCATGAAATATAATTGAAAACATTGCGGATATCACCCTTTCTATTCTATTGATTGTGGATTCTTGTCCCAAATCAGCTAATGAAAAGTTATCAAATTATCTATAGCTGTTGCAAAATATTTAAGTGAAGTAAGGAACATTTACTTAACAACTGTAGTAACCTTCTCCTTTCTGCTTTATTGAGAAGCACTGGGATTAACAGTCTCCTCCAAAATATATTGAATGCCTCCCAAGAGCAGCAACTATATGGCACAACAATTTGCCTTGTCAAATCTCCCCCTGAAATGCATTTGATGAAACTGTATAGACAACTCTTAAATACTTAAAATTACTTTCCTTCCTCCACACCCCTCCCTCCCTGCCAAGGAAGGAGTGAAATTATGACCCCTTTGAAGGCAAAGGGAGAGGGAGTTTTTCTCCAATGTCCCTGCCTTAACATGATACTTAAAGCCTCTCTAAATTTAGATATGGCACAATAAGGACAGACAAGACAGGACAAAAAGAATATGGGGCAAGGCTTACAGCAAGAAGTTGTGGGGTTGCTTAATTGCAATATTTAGAAAGATGGATCATTTAAGAGGTTTTTTTAATAGTTCTGGCTAAGTCTTTTCCCACAGTTACAAAAGCAGTAAGTTGTAATGGAATATAAGGATGAAAAGTTGCATAACCTCAAGTCTTTGAACGCAGAGTGCATCAAAACAATAGCCCTCATCATGAAGTAACTGTTCCTTAGCTTGAGGACATTAGTCATTACTTTAAAGAGCAACAGACATTCCCAGTAGAGTAGAACTAACAAGAGAAGACAATTGCAACTTTTCTAGAGAGAAGAACTTGCTCCTCTTCACTTTATCATCAGCTTAACTAGAAATTATAATTAAAAAAAGAAAGAAAACTGAAACAAAAAAACAGTTGTGACTGAGGCCAAACCCTACACCAAAAATGTCAAACAATAAAATAATGTAAGCTCAAGAGTAGTATGTCCATAAAAACTGAGGATTTTCTCATCTGGTTCACATCTTATAACATGCACTTCGGTATTTTCTTCCTGCACCTTAGTAGCGGCAATAAAATGGCAAAGCATAAATGCAGCATATTAAAAGTGATCAATAAAAACTGTTTTCACTCCCAGTAGAAGTTAAAGATCTTTGAAGAGATGCAACATCGCTAGACCAAATTGTTTTGCAAGGAATAGGACAGAAGATGTAAGTTTTAAAGTGACAGAACTCCTTTGTAAAGGTGAAAAAATGTCACAGGAGGATGCCACAGGGGAAAAATAATAATAAAAATGGTTATATAGAAAAAACTAGAACACAGTAATTGAAAAGTATCTGTTAAAAATACTTGTTTGGTATGAATGTAATAAATACAAAATATAACAATAGACATAATTGATAGTACATACAAAAACTCTGAATATGGCTCTTACACGCTGTCTATAAAAGGAGGCAATATTTCTCTATATTAAGCCTATTCCAAATCTCCTTGACAATTCTGCATGGGTTTGTGCCCTGCCTTGCAGCAGGCCTAATCAGCATACAATGAAAATAGGCACCATGCTCTAGTTTAAATCTGAATTGACTTACTACAGCATAACCTTTGTAAAAAATGTTGAAAATGCTTACAAAATGCTGAAATTGTTCCCCCAGTTTTGTCTACTCTGAATTTGCACATTAAAAAGTCCAGAATTTTAAGTGCTGGATGAATATTTGTTCTCCCAAAACATGTAATCAACATACTGTGTAACAAAACCCTAACATTCCTGATAGGTTGCAGATTAACATTTAACCTCAGAACTACTTCCAGAAAAATCTTACCAGACGTAAACTGTGTAATAGAGGATAATTCCATTTGGCTCCAGCGGAGGTTTCCATGACAACTTCACAGTGACACCCAACAACTGTTTTACAGAGAGGGCTTGTGGAGGAGAACTTGGAGCTATAAAATGAGAGAACAGGACACAACATCTTGTTAAACAGCTAAGATAGGTGGGATATGCAGCATCTTTAAATAGGCTTTGAATTATTTGTGATAGAAAGTTAACCTTGTACCACACTGGTACAGTATCCATCAGCTAATGTTAAGGCACAGCTTCTTTTCCTTTTTCTGACAGATGATAAAAGAAGATTTTTCATGGTGGGGTTAAAACATCTGTTTCTGGGATTCAGTGGAAAAAGTACTTCATGAGAAAACAGAGCAATGGCTAGGTCACAGTGATTCACCTACTGCCCAAGTACATTGCTCTATTTTTTTTTCCCTTCTAATAAAAGCAAAAGCTTTACAGATATGAGCACATGTAAAATACAGCATAATAGTTCCCCTGAGGAAAAAAAAAGGTGCTGTAAAGAATTATACAAAGCCCCAAAAGGTGGAAAAGTGGCTAAGCATGGCATTGAGAGATGATAAAATTGTGGGATACTAGAAAGCGGCATAATCTATTCCCTCCATCAAATAAGGACCACATTTATACATTTAACATATCTCAAGGGCACATGAAAAGACAGACATTCAGTGAGATCCTTAAAATTTATTTTAAGACGATCCCTAGATGACACCATATCCCAACTCTGTAGGGAAACATTGTAAATAAATGAAAATGTTAGACCACGTTTGATTCTGTTCTATGGCTCTTATTAGTTTTACTGAGGAAAAATTACTAATATATGCATAAATGATACTGCATTATTATCAGCATGTTATTGAGAAATCAATCTATCTGCATCTTGATTCATGGACCTACATATCACTATGGAGTAATATTAGAATTACATTTGTTTTTCTCAAATTAAACCAAAGAGCATCATGCACTAAAAATTCAGGTCATAGCTGTAGTCATGCATGAAAATTGAGAATATGAGCATAACTATTAGCAAATCTATGAAACATTTGGTCTGAATCTCGGAACACTGTGTTCCTGTGGATACAGAACATGTGGTGTATTACAAATATTGTTGTTTTTCACTTCTTGTTCCTTTCACTATCTTGAGCATTGGCATAAAGGTTTTATAACTCTTTATATTATAGAGCAAATTATTTTATATTTTCATGAACAAAGATTCACTGAATTCAGTGAGTGCATTTACCAGTGAAAAATGTTGACAGCTGTATTTTGTGTTTTACTTGTCATATTATCCTCAGTGGCTATACAGTAAAAGATCTGTCATATGGTGAATGTCATCTTTTTGATATATTAAGTTCACTCTAGAATTCTTATTCAGAGAATATTTGGGGTTTTTTTGCTAAAGAGTAGAAACGACATTGCTCTAAATAAAAATACTATCTCCTAAAAAATGGATTTATTCAATCTAGCTCGTTTCAGTCTGCTCTAGCAACATAACTCTTGGGCAAAGTTTTTTTTACTGACAGTGTGGCTGCTGGGTTGTTTGCATCAATGCTGCTTTAGATAGGTTCCCAGAGATTTCCTTCTGATGCAAAGGAGAGGAACAGACACAGCCCTTTCCAAAATGTGACTCACAGCACCTAAGTTAAGATTTTTGCCGTGAATTTTTTTTCAGGATTCCCCTGCAGAATCCAGAGTGACCAATGATAACTTTGCACAAGAGTGTGTACTGAAAGTACAACTATAATTGTTCTACCCTCAAGCTGCACATGCGCCAGCTCAATTTGGAAATCCAGTGCTACAGATGACAGACTTTGGGCTCTTTCATGATATTAATAATTTCATGTCTATCTACGTGTACCTGTACATGCATCTGTTTAGAATAATACAAAAGTCTCCCCCCCAAGAAATCCCACAGAAATGTCCCTGAACCATTCAAACTGCCTTTTTGTGGTTTTCCCTTTCCCCAGCTCTCACATGACTGAAAAAACAATACAATATTGAATTCTACCATGTCATGTATTAGATTAAAATAATATGAGTAAATTAAGATTCTTTATATTCCTAAGATATTGGTAAGATCAAAAGCCCATGCACAGTAATTGCAACATTTCATACAGCTTGTACTGATAAATATATTGGTAGATAGATGGATAGATAGTTACGTTTGTGCGTCGATACATAGATACAGATAGAAATGGAGATATGTAACTTCCAACAAAAGTGCATAAAACTTAAAAACATCTGTCATGAAGTGTAAGAGTAAATTAAGAATGCAGGTAGAAAATGATGCACTGAAAACTTCTGTTCTGACTTACCATCTTCATCAGTAAGTATATGCAGAGGTGAACTACGAACGCCCTCCCCCACTGTGGTACTAGCAGACACTTCTACAGTATATTCTGTATATTTATTTAAATCTAAACAACAACAAAAAATAATAATTCAATAAAGCAATCATTCAATCGGAAAAATTAGTTTTTTAATGGACTGTAAGAATTTTTGAAGTGGTGAATATGCCTATCACACTGTTCTGTGTCATTAGAGACCGAAATAAGCATTGGGAGACCTTGGAGAACAAATTTTTTGCAAAAGAAGGGGCAAAGACCTAATTACCAGTTTATACTTCATATTCCTAGAATTTTTTGCAGTTTGTCCTTGACTGTACTCTGAAAATGTAGCAGTGAAGGTACTGAGCTCCCAGCATTAATTGCTGTGCCATGCCCCAGCAATAATGACAGAACTTAGGAAAAGATGTAAAGGTGAGTGGAAAAGGAAGTTTTTTATTAGAATAAGATCAGGTGACTTGAGGGTTTACTTTGTTACAATGATAGCTTTGCAAAGATATCTATTGTTGTTCCTTGTACTTTAAACATCTAAAATATATACTAAAACAGTGTGATATACATTAGATCCTAAGCCATTCAATGCTCATTTCACCGCATTATGACAGGAAACAAGTAATTTCTCAGGACAGGGAGCAAGAACCTTCTGTAAGGGCAAGAAGGATCAGGTCTAACCAACGAACTAATATAACTGTCGTCTGTTGCACACTTCTCAGAAAGACTCACAGTTGCCATAAGTTCCAGATTATTATATACTGGCCTGTAATATGTAGCGTCAGAAGAGTAGTGTTTATAACTCTTTGCTCAGTCCCGTTAGTCCTTGTGAGATATATTGTGTAGGTCTGTATGATTCCATTGGGAATGGACGGTGGAAAAAATGATAACTCAATTTCCATGGATGAGATGTTTCTATAGGTTATGTTTTCTGGTGCAGAATCAGGAACTAGAAGAAAAAAATTAAAGAAGATTTCAGTCAGTTTCATTGATTTGGAAAGAACTTTTATAAACCGGTTTCAATGAAACACATTGTAAACATTTGGATCTGTATCCTATTTTCTTTAATGAAATGCATTTTAAAAGAGGCTGAATTGAAGATCAAAAACACTTAGACACACACAGTACTGAGAAGATGATTTAATAAAAAATGATAGAAATCATCTTCATTCAGCTTCATCATTCTCACGGCTGCGCTTGGCTATGGACCCACTGATCCAGTCCATGCCTTGCATCCAGTCCCTGCCTGACATGGCAGCCCAGCCTCAGCTTTGGTTCCCCCACTGCAGGCCTGCCCCACTGGCACTGGGCTCCATCTGGCTTGGTTACTGTCACTGAACCTGTGAACCTTCTTTCCTGGCTTGACTGCAGAGCTGCCACACCATCCTGAGGTGTTTGCCCTCCAGACTGGCCCTGGCTGCCACGCCTCGCCTGCCCTGGGCTCTTTGCAGCAGGGTGGTGAGACAAGTCCTGGCTAGCGAGGCCTCTGCTCAGCTGGCCCAGGGACCCCTGGGCTCTTGGCTCCCCATCCCTTACTAAGCACCTGGCCTTGCTCTTTTGCTTTGTAGATAAAAGAGAAAAACAAGATTCAAACTCACCACCTTGCAAATTTAGCAAATACTCTTAAAATTATTAAAACTTATCTCCTGGCCATCAAAGGTTATCATAAAGCAACTTCTTGACAAAATTTTTCATTTTTTAAAAAATACTCACCAGTTTCAGAAGTTCTGACCAGAAGTGGAAAAGATGACTGATTCCCATAGCCAAGTCTGGTGAATGCCCTTACTGAGATGTTGTAGAGAGTATATGGCTTCATTTCACTTAGTGATATACTTGTAGATGAGGCATTTTTAATTAAAAAATCATTGGAATCACTGTACAGGACTTCATAGTGAGTTATGAGACCATTAGGCTGCTCAGGTGGCAACCATCTCAGATTTATTTCTGTTGGGGTTACGTTTATTACTTCTAAGTTTTGAGGTGGGGAGTCTGGTTCTGCNTATCATTTATATAACTTTTTCATTAAAAATTCAGTCTTAATTATATTGTAATTTCCATAGGACCACCAGAGATAAAATACATTTATATTCACTAGAATGATATTCAGATTTGATACATTTTTTTTTTCCTGATACACTTCAATAACAGACAATTTTGAAATTACTTGCATGAGGAGAATTATTAGATTTGGCATTAAAATAAGACACCCTATGATACGCTAAAAAAAACCCCAAACCCACCAAAATTCCCCTTGGCTTTTGACAGTGCATTTCAACACAAGATGAGAATGACTGACTGTATTTAGGTAGGTCATCTCTGGAAATTGTCTCTGAGAGTTGCCAAAAGCAGATCGTTCAGGAAAGAATGCCATAAATATATATAAAGATAGGTTTTTTTCCCTAGTGTTGCACCTTGACAATAGACACTGCCAGCAGCCCCTGAGGCAGAGATCTTTTAAATTTTTGTTATGTGGCACAAACATAAGACAGAAATAACCATCTAGAAACTGCCAGTCTATTACACACCACATCGCAGTTTTTCCTCCTTGCATCCTCAAATGCTGACCATGAATCCTGCGCAATCTCACATACATGTAAGACTGAACCTCATTCCCACGGAGCCAAGGACTAACCTGATGAGGTGACTATTTGGGACCACAATTCCTCGAGCACAGAAACGATGGCTCAGAGGCAGAACCAACCCCTTGAATCCAGGGGAACAAGACCTGGATGTTGGGCCTGCCCCAGAGCCACGGTGGCTGGTGAGGGTGGCTCCATCAGGGGCCTTGGATTTGGGGAGAATGAGCCAAAGGAGAGGTTCTATAAGGACCGCGGGGCTGAAGGAGCGGCCATCTGCGCTGCTCTTTCTTTTCCTCTTGCTGCCATCTAACGGGGGAGAGGGGGCTCTGCGACTTGATTACTGAATCTAACTACTTTCGTTGAGAAAAAAACCCTACATTTCTTTCACAATCTCTGAAGGCCGATAATGAGGATAAATGTACCAACAGAGTATGAAATTGACAAAAAGAAAGAAATAAATGGCATAATATTCAGCTGATTTCTTTTCCTTAGTTTTTTGTAATCTTTTTTCATCTCTTGTAGTGCTCTAATATCCATTCTCGCCTTTGCAAAGTACCTTAAAGGCTCTGAAGGGAAAGCTGAAACCCTTTATCAAGTTCAATCCATTTGTTTTACCTCTCTATGCTTACTTACCATCTGCAGGAGTGAAAACTGTGAGGTTGGTCTTTGGCCCCACTCCAGCACTTGTCTCAGCACTGACATACACTTCGTATGTTGTGAACGGCACAAGGTTACTAAACACAAACTTATGGTCTTTTGTACTGTTATCCAGAACATGACCTGGAATTAAAAACAAAAAGATATTAGGTCTAAAACAGAAACAGTCCATGGCTACTTTCCAGTATGATAAACAAATGAAAGGACCAATTTGGGGAAAAGCTAACCAGGAATCAACTTCAGTGGAATAATGCTGAATATATGAAGAATAAAACAACACACAGAAATCAGAAAAAAAAAACCTTTTCAAATAATTGAATACAGAACTGAGATCATAAACCTATTGGATCCTGGCATTGGATCCTGACTGTACCAAAAGGGTTACACTCATTTTCTCACTCTCCTTCTCAAAGCCTTATCACTTTTTACCTCAGTTCATTTTGGTATGCGTCTTTTCCACTCATAAAACTAGGCATCTTCTTGCATTATGACACTTTCTGGAATCTCTTCTAAATCTATCTGAAACTGCACTTATTAAGAAAAAAATTTCTTCCCTCTACCAGTCTCATGGAGACTGATCCTTCAAATCCTCTCATTGTCTTTCTCATATTCAGTTCTTTAAATCTAGATTAATGTCCTCTTACTGCTTTCTATGTAAATAATCACACTTAATACTTCACTCAATCAACTATTGATCCAAGAAAGGGACTGTATACACAGTAACTAAATTCTCTTTAGTGAACCCAGTGTAAATCTTGCATAGTGTGGTGTGAAGGTCATGCACAAAGCAAGTCCAGCTCCAGGGTGGTGTGTGGCTAAATCTACTGCGGCAATGTATGAATTCATGTGACTCCAGCGAGCTAATAAGGTATGGAAATGTTGAAGGACTGAGTGGGCTGCACTTATGAATAAAATCAGCTCTGAATGTCAACTTTGATTCCCCTGAAGGCTTCACCACTTCACCCTTTAAACAGTCTGTAAAATCAAGATAAAAATATACTACCTACTCAGGATCATATGATTCAGTTTGTGTACAAATACCCACTCACAGACATTTCAGAATTCATCACAAATTTTTTTGCCCAAAATGTCTCACAAATCACTTTCATTCCTGATTTCTGAGCACATTAAAGTGTTAACTGTAACAGATCACTGGTCTCTGGATGACAAGACTACCCACACAGATATTTCCCATGCAAAGAAGCTTAATTTTTAATTGAAATGCATTTTGCCATTTATCTGGCATGGAAAAATATTTAAATGCAATGGTCTAGTTTCTTCCATCCTAATGCAAGTTATCTAACATAGTTGTAGTGAATCTTTTATTTGGAGGTATCTCTCTTTTCAAGAGTCAAACGAATTTCTGTTCCAAGGTTGGCTAAAATTAGGTGACATGAATCTCAGCCTAAATTACTTCAGGAAAGCTAAACAATGAGAAGATAAGCCATTATGCAAAGCCTTATAAAAAGGCAAGAATTCTTGGTGGGTTTCTCACTAGTTTGCTCAAGACTTGCATGGCTCTTTTATGAATGAATGAACAGTTGGCTGTTGGCTCTGAGCAGAGAAACTCTCTAAAAATTTCTTTAACACTCACAGCCAAGGTAAGCATTCAGAGAAAAGAATATTTATATTAGTAATTTTCTGTTCTTGTGATATGCCTTTCCTCTGTAAAAAAACCTAACAGCATAGGAAAATGTAAATTTTAAAAAGATTTGCAACTATTTTAAATTTCACCATTTAATGTGGTATTTTTTGAGGTTATTCAAATCACCTAAGTTGCATAAATACCCATGAAGTTTAATCCTGTAGTCCTTTTCTCTCCTTTATTGACACTCAAATATTTTTCTTGTATTGTAGCACGTTTGAAAATGAGAGAGATAAACAACAATTTGACAATCACCCTCTGTATTACTTCAGTAAACCTGGAAATAACTTTGCTGAAGCCAGTGAAAATATAAACTCGATACAAACATGAAAAGACTAATACTCATGGCTCTGGCCAGCAAATCAAATTCCCATGTTTTCTTTGCAGAAGCCAATGATAACTCCAGCTCTTGCCCCAATGTCTTAATAGGTTGAAACTGCCTTGCAAGTAAGAAAGATACAGAAATCTTCATAATGTAATATTATACCTGACATTAAAATTGTTGAACAGTCTTAAAATTAATAAAATCTATACAAAAACAACTACTTATTATATTCAGCATTAAAAACTCTTCACTTCATCAGCCTCTTTGCCTACAAATAGAAATATGGCCTCTGAATTGTTCAAATGTCCATATGCTTCAAAACCAACTTAATTTACACATGATAACAAAAAGAAAAAGAAGAAAAAATGGAGTCACAAAAATTATTATTTAGATGGGTGCTAGGGACACAATGTTTTGAGAGAGGGAGCCTTAGCTCTGCAACTTTCCCTCCATTTGTCTATCACATTTGAAATTATTTGATTGCAGGTCATGCCTCAGGTTTCATTATTATTTTTTATCACTTAACTAAAAATCGGCTGAATGAAGTCACTGACTGATAGAATACTAAAAATTTCAACATTAGTTTTATTTATACATATTTTTCCCCCTTTTTGTATGTGCCAGTCTTCTTTTTGAACAAACACAAATTTCAGTACAGAAAATAAATCATCATTGCAAACAAAGTATTACCGTCCTCGGGGGTTCGCACAAAAACATCATTCTCTTCAGACAAAGCACTTTCTCCAATTGCAGTAGAGGCTGCGACTCTCATTTTATAATTTGTGTACTTTTTTAAACCTGAAAAGATTGATTTAAAAAATCTTGACTCTTTACTTCATAAACAACACTGTTGACTTCTTCTGTCATAGCTGCTTATGAAACTATAGTACTGGATACTGTTCTGAGGGTTTTTTATACACCTTTGTCCCCTGAAAGAATATGCACAATATCATTTATTTGGTGACAGTCAAACAGGCATGCAGTTAAATCAGGAGATTTTGAAGTAAGTCAACTAGCTTCAACACTGTAAATAGGTTAAAGACTATATCAAGGACATCAAAGGATGTATATCTGAACATCCAAATATGGGGGGTTAATCTGTACATTATTATGATTAACATCAATTAATAAGGGAAACCCTATTAGGAATGTGCTTGCTTCAATTACTATAAAAATTACCACATTAAAATGAGAAAATTATTACTAACGTCAGACAAATACTGTGAAAAAAATTCAAATCTGAAAAAGACTTGACAGTTTAGGAATATTTTCCTTTGGGGACACAGTAGACTGAGGCAAATATTCCAAGGAGAAATCCATTTCACAAATTACTGCTTGTACTAGTTCAAAAATTACTGTTTATCTTAACCAGCTCTCTTCTCCCATCTCACATATCCTACATATTCCTCCACAGTAGCCATATCTGAGTAGTGTCCCAAGCTTGTTTTTACATGCAGTTTTGTTTGTGTGTGTGGATGTGTGCGAATGTGTGAGATTTGATCCACATACATTTCAAATGGAGATATATAAAATTGGAAAAAAAAAGTTTGTAAAATGTATTTGCAAGTTTAAATTTTTGCATTTTTTAAATCAATTGACACTGTACCTGTCATAAGTAAGCTGTTGTTCAAAGTTGTTTCGTGAAATGCTGTTTTTGTATCCAGTTCCATTGCATAAACAGTATAATGAATGATTTTCCCATTGGGATTTGCTGGTGGATCCCAATACAGCAAGACAGAGGAGGAACTAATATTCTTATAAGATATATTTTGTACTGAGCTTGGGACTTAACAAAAACATAAAAACATAACAGTAAGTAAATAAATTACTAAAAAAGTTCAAACATTCAGTGAAATAAGTCATGTATGTTAACTTTGATAATACCAGAGTTACAATTTACCTTGTTCATGTGTCCTGACTGTAAGAACTGATGGTGGTCCTTCTCCAACATCAGTGAAAGCAGACACAATAATTGCGTAATCTGTGAAAGGTGTGAGGCCCTTTATAACATATGACAGTTCTTCAGCCAAAATGTCAATGTTATATTGATTATCTGTGAGTAAATAGAGAGAAATAGCTACTTACTCATAAAGTAATTTTATTTTTTATGCATTCCAAACTCACTTTGGCATGGCAACCTGAAACTATTTTATTCTAAAATAATTAATTTTCACGTCAATTATAAAAACATAAAGAAAAGTCTACATTCCACCTCTTAACTCCCTGAAGGAGAGTCTAGTATAGGTGTATTTTCATATGTACAATAGCTACACTGGCCAGGGTGAAAAAATGAATGAGCAACAAGTAGAATTGTGAAGTTTTGTGAGTAATCTCCCAGAAGCTATGAAAGGGTTCTTTTGTATAAGGCCTAGTCTCTCCAGTGATTTCAGAACCATGGCTCCTAGACTGATGGAGCTTTTGAGGGGTTTTCAATATCTTTAATTGAGAAAGACAGATTCCCTCTTCCTTGCCCTCCCAATGGTGCTAGAACAATAGTACTAGGAAAGGCTGCCTTTACAGATCCCTTCATGCTGGTATTTTTAGCAGAAGAGTTGTGGTCAGTAGAATGATGAAGCCATGCCCACAAAGAGATTTTGGTGCTCTAACAATAAAGTTAAAAGTCAGCCAGAATCCAACTGTCTTAGCCAAAACCATCTGCTATAAAGTAGTCATTATGCCAGTGCATCATGAAAAGGTGTGGGTGCTTCACATACCTGAATATCAGGCTCAGAGTTCAGTGAGAAAGGCATTAAAATTAAGGCATTGAAAAATCAGCAGACCCTGTTGAAAATTTGTCTGTCAACAGCTTTAACTACTATAATATCTCCTATAAAATAATACTTGTATGGTAGATCACAACAGACACTGGCTGAAATGGATTTTCAGCAACACATATCTTTTAGCAACTCAATACCTCAAACTGAATGAGGCCATAAAAAGATTTACATTTAAAACACTTTACATTTTCTGTGTATGACAAAAAAGATTCTTCAGGAATAATGTAGCACAGAAAATATCCACTTCCATGTAAAATAATGGATTAAATTATGGGTTTAGATACTGGTTGGTTCATATACATGAATTCAGTGCCTTATTTAAATAATTTTTTTAAAAAACAACATTATTTTCTCCCCACTGTTCAAAACACTGTAAAAATTTAGAGTGATATTTGGAATCCCTGCCTGTGAGCTGAGGGCTGTTTGATGATTTGTAAATATCCATACTTGTTAAAGAAACAGTGGTCCATTGATAACACAGAACAAGTGTACTCACTAATGACATCACCATGTCATGGGGTCATCTCCACCTGTTTGTAACCCATATAGCAAAGTTGTAACTTTTTGACCTATTTACCTTCACTGACATTTGGAAACCTATTAGTCAAAAGGCTTAGAGAAATCAAGGTCTCTGAAGGGCTTGGAGATATGTTAATCCCTGACAATCACACCTGCTTTGGCAACTGTAATAACTGATTGTCTATGCAGCTTGGCTGATGGCTTTCGGTGCTCCTTTCACTAGCAAGAAGGTCAGCTGGGTGACAAGAGGCTAGTTCCTGCCTGTGTGGCATTCCCATTTGCTTCAGGTTAGTTGGTAGTAAAAAAATCTGACTCCAGCAAATGACCCATTTATAATTTACTTGAACCATGTGCTAAAGACCATATCTGGGACAGGGATGGGGGTCCTTCAGAACAAAGAAGCAGGTAGAAAAATAGTCTAAAATGTCTTACCCAAAGAAGAATGCAGTTCTGCAGCTCTATTTATATTAGGTAAATTATCACCAGATACACTTGTAAATATTACTGGGGAAGCTGTCTGAATGCTGGAAAACATTTCAGCTGAACCTTCGTATAAATCATTGTCTGCTTCCATCGAATTCCAAGGGGGAGAAGGTTTGATATTTTCATTTCTTGCATATGGTTCCAAAGAATCAATCAGATACTATAAATAAGAAATATAAAAAGAAATCACAAACCTAGTCATCACTAAATTATATAATTAAATTTCTATATAGTATAGAAATAATGCTTGTATGTTTGTGCATGCATATAGATACTATATAAATGTTGGCATACAAACATTATTGGTCATTAGAACAATTTTTAAAATATAATCTTTGTCATAAAAGTGTTCAGCTGCCAGTAGCCTACAACATTTTATTCTAGTTGGTGTTTAATCAAACACCACTTCTTAAAAAAAAAATTCTTAAAATATCTGTTTTATATTAAGGGGGTGATTTTAAAGTAAGGCCTTCATTTTAAGGCTACATCTTTGGAGCTATATTGAATAGATACAAAATTGAACTTGAGAGATTTTATTTGTACCAACAATATTCTGAAAGAAGGCAGTAGCAGGCATTGAAAACAAGCAGCCCTTCCAGTCCCTCAAGAAAAGGATTATCAGGCTGACTAGTCTCTGAGAGGGAATAAGAGGAGAGGGAGAAAACCAGAAGCTAATGAAATAAAGAGGAGAGAAAAATAAGGGGATATATATGTGAAAAGGGAGAGTGAAAGGAAGGTAAATGATATGGGGCCCATAGGACAGAAGACACAGAGAGCAAATGTTGGAAAGGGATGGCAGCAGATGTATGTGGAGTAAAAACAACAAAGAGAGGAGAAACAAAAGCAGAAAAGAGAGAGAGGCCTGAGCATAGGTACAAAATGGTGTGTTAGCACCAAATCTTTATGCCCCTTCAAAATTTGGGATGAAATCCAGGACTCGAGTATCTCTGAATTGTTCTGCTGTCATCTGGAACACTCTCCACTCACACATATGGCCCATGTCATTGCCAGAAAGAGATGATTTTACCATGATGTAGCTAATCCACATTAGTCCTTTCCCTATGGACTGTGGGTAGAGAAAAGGCAAAGCCACTTTTTTACTCCTTTAACATGAGGTACATTAGCCACAGGCACAGATAGAGCATCAATCTCACCTAAGTACCAAGAGGTAAAAACTGTGTATGACTCATCTTTACCAATTCTTTATAGCAAAATAGTAGGCCACATGGAAATACTTTTTGCTTATGAGGATTTTCCACATATAAGACAATAGCTTTTTATTGCTACTGGTTATTGAGTACCATTAGCACTGTGGGTCTGCCAGTTCAAGTCCTGTAGCTGCTCTAAGCTGTGGTCAATGCAGTTCTAGATAAAGCGAGGTTTTTTATTGTTTGCTTTGGTTTTTAATTAGAAAATTGCATTCAGTAAATTACAATAAAGCAGCAATGATACTATAGTAAGAACTCAAAAAATAGGAAATTCCACCACCAAAACATTTTTTGTGCAGACTACTTTAATTTTTTGTGTCTGGACTATGATACAATCTTTAATTACAGATTTATATACTTTCCTTTTCCAAGGATGCCTGCCTGGTTTAATGAATGGATCCTTATCCTAACTTTTTTCCCCCTTATTCCGTATGTAACATTTGACTCCAGGGCTCTATTTAATGTATGTCTTTCAACTTGAAAGTGAACTCCTTCCTTGAGCTCTACATCAAAAACTTAGATTTCAATTCTGATCCAGTGAAAGACATTACTGGAAAAATAAGGAATTATGCAGACTTTTGGCACCTGTTTTCAAAATTCAGCCCAAAAAGCCCTACCTCAGAAAGAATTCAATCCTGAGCTGAATATTTGCTAGGGGTCTACAGTTCTGTGCTGCATACTCAAAGCTGCTCCTCTAAGCATGTAAAGCACATGAGCACCCAAAATCCAGAAGTTAGACTGATTGACAGCCAAAGTTCCCTGAGAAATATGATCCCGTAAAAGTGTGCAGATATCCCGAGTATGCAACCTCAGCATTCAGTTAAGCATGTAGCATCACACTCGTGAACTTAAGGATACAAAAGAAGGCAGAAAGTCTAAGCCTGTCTGCCTTGCTTGTAGAACACTTAACTGGCCTTTGGACAATTCTGCTGAATTCACAGGGTTTGTACCCATGTCTTCTAGAGGTTTGACAGAGTGGTGTGCATCAATATAGGCATCCAAACCTGTACTCTCAAATAGTCTGGCCACCCTCAAGGACTCAGAAGGACAAGACTGGGCTGTGGCTTCCTGCCTTCAGCAGCTGCATCATCCTGCCAGAATGATTTCTTTTTTCATGTTGTGGAAACAACATTATTGGAATCTTTTTGAAAGCCAGTCAGAGAAAGAGAGTGAACTGAGGAAGCTGGCTTTTAAAAATATTGACAACTCATCTGTGGGAGCTAGTTCCACATTCTGTAGATGTCAGATAAGACAGAGAGCAAATTTAATCTAACATAAAATCCATACTAAAGAAAAAAGAAAATACCTTATTTTTATCTCTAAGAATTGTGTTTTCCAGAGTGACAAGTGTTTCCTGCACATGTACTTTAACTCTGTACTGGGTAATGATTCCATTTGGTTGTTGTGGCTTCCTCCAAATAATTTTTATATATGTGGCTTCCACTTCTGCTAGTTGTAGATCTGATACAGCACCTGGGACTAAATATTCAAGAAGAAATTTGAGTTCATTAAACACTTGTGATTATTATAAGGTTTTTCAGCCCTGCATGCAAGGTACAATAGACAATCAAATTTCACATCCTTATCTTTTGAGTTGGCCCCGTGCAGGGTACAGACTTACTTCACATGTTTTCTTAGCAAACTAGTTACAGTTCTAAAAATATGCACACTTTTTTTTATACATAAGACATGTGTATGAATAAATAAAAATATGCACACTTTTTTAGCACATAAGACATGTATGAGTATGGTCAGAGACTAGGATGATGTAAACCAGGATAGGTCTACTGAGGTCTACTTGATTGGAATCAAGCTGACCTCTTCTATTTTCCTGTATGGAGCCTCAAGTACACTTGAAAATGAAAGGTTAACTCTAAAATCATCAATGCCATACTAGAATGAAGTAAAAAGCTGGAAAAAAATAGTGTGATACAGCTTAATTTCCCTTTTACAAAAGGTTTATATAATCTAATTTAGGTTTGCATAATTTTATTTATATTATATATTTTTGTATATGTNAGAAATAACCATCTAGAAACTGCCAGTCTATTACACACCACATCGCAGTTTTTCCTCCTTGCATCCTCAAATGCTGACCATGAATCCTGCGCAATCTCACATACATGTAAGACTGAACCTCATTCCCACGGAGCCAAGGACTAACCTGATGAGGTGACTATTTGGGACCACAATTCCTCGAGCACAGAAACGATGGCTCAGAGGCAGAACCAACCCCTTGAATCCAGGGGAACAAGACCTGGATGTTGGGCCTGCCCCAGAGCCACGGTGGCTGGTGAGGGTGGCTCCATCAGGGGCCTTGGATTTGGGGAGAATGAGCCAAAGGAGAGGTTCTATAAGGACCGCGGGGCTGAAGGAGCGGCCATCTGCGCTGCTCTTTCTTTTCCTCTTGCTGCCATCTAACGGGGGAGAGGGGGCTCTGCGACTTGATTACTGAATCTAACTACTTTCGTTGAGAAAAAAACCCTACATTTCTTTCACAATCTCTGAAGGCCGATAATGAGGATAAATGTACCAACAGAGTATGAAATTGACAAAAAGAAAGAAATAAATGGCATAATATTCAGCTGATTTCTTTTCCTTAGTTTTTTGTAATCTTTTTTCATCTCTTGTAGTGCTCTAATATCCATTCTCGCCTTTGCAAAGTACCTTAAAGGCTCTGAAGGGAAAGCTGAAACCCTTTATCAAGTTCAATCCATTTGTTTTACCTCTCTATGCTTACTTACCATCTGCAGGAGTGAAAACTGTGAGGTTGGTCTTTGGCCCCACTCCAGCACTTGTCTCAGCACTGACATACACTTCGTATGTTGTGAACGGCACAAGGTTACTAAACACAAACTTATGGTCTTTTGTACTGTTATCCAGAACATGACCTGGAATTAAAAACAAAAAGATATTAGGTCTAAAACAGAAACAGTCCATGGCTACTTTCCAGTATGATAAACAAATGAAAGGACCAATTTGGGGAAAAGCTAACCAGGAATCAACTTCAGTGGAATAATGCTGAATATATGAAGAATAAAACAACAAACCAACCAACCAAACAAGCCACTGCAAGGAGGTCTGAATTTTAACAGGAAGAGATTTTTAAAAAAAAAATATATCTTACTTTTCCTGAGTGGTCTCATAAAAACATTGGAATACAGCTTAGGTCTTACTTAACTACAGGCAGTTCTATAATTTCTGTATATACATGTCTGAGCTCCAAAAAATTGCAAAAAAAAAAATCAAAACAGACTTAAAGAGTTGATTTCATACTGCATGAGACTGAAAATTCTCCAGAAATCTTTAATAGAAAGAGAAAAAAGTAAAGGTGTAGTACAGAATGATTTGGATATACAAGCACAGCAATTCAGCTGTGCTTAACCTGTCATCTCCTGAAAGATTGAGGAGAAATTGATTTTCTCCTTTCTTAGGAATATCTAACGTGAATTTAACTTTATACTCTTCCTTGGGATGGACTGACTTTTCCCCTAAAATTAATCTACAAACCATTAAAATATGTAATAGCAAAAAGGGATACATAACACTACTTTTGACTATCCATGTTTGATTGGCAGGCCCAGAAGAATGTGCAAGGGAATAATCACAAAAAAAAATCAAAACAAATGGTAACATCAACTCTGACTTACCAGATGGTCCATACAGCTCAACCCTGTAACTAAATTTCCCTGTTACTATGGTTGGTGGGTCCCACATTAATGAGAAAGACTTTGCTGTAATGTTGCTCTTAGCAAAATTCTGTGGTGGATCTTCTGGAACTTAAAAAATATTTGAAAAAGTCTTTGAACATAAAATACTTTATATAAGGATGTACAAGAACTCTTTATTAGACAATTCATTTTAAACATAAACATGAAATATTCTAAAGGGAAGCTATAAAAGCATATCATTAAAATTACTTAATTTCTGTTTTAAGATCATTCTCAGGAAAGTTATCAAGAGTGTTGATAGTATTTAAATAATCTATATCATTTCTAGTAAAGAGACAAGGATGAAAAATAAACTGGAAATTAGCCCTGAAATCATTAGAAGAGAAACTGACCAAAATTTCATTAACCCTAGACGGAGCAGCAAACTAAGGCTATTGAAATTCTATCAATAACTGAACATTTCTAGGGGGGAATAAAATTTCTTTTTATCTGAACAGTGCTGTCTATTCTGTATGTATGAAAGGGAACCAAGTAACATCAATCCATGTCAAGTGAAAGAATGATGTACTAGCAAACAGAAAGACAGAATAACATTCCTCTGGAATGTCTTTTTTGTATGGCTCTATTAACAGTGTTCCCACTACTTAAGCCATTATAAAAGTGCTGCTCATGGACTATTGTTTCCAATTCCAGCTTATCAGTGCATTGCAAGTAATCAAAAATCAACTTCACCTAGTGCTTCCAGATTTCTTCAGCGCTGAAGAACTTTATGCAATAGGTGTAGATTGGCAACAAAAGTACAGGAGTTTACTTTATTATTGCTTATTTCTCTACAAAGGCAAAGCTTTAAGTGCATTTTTATGTACACAAAACACATACTTTCAGAATATTATGCCTGACAGCTACCCCTTTCATCTTTATTTTCAACTCTGCTACCATTATTCTATTATATGTAGTCCTTAAATTGTCCTCAGTTTTTCATAAACTTTGATCTGTCCTAAGCATAATTTTGGTATCTTTGACTCCTAACAATAAGTGAACTCTCACTCACTGTGCGTTATTAGATACACAAATATTTATACATTTTCCACTGATTCCATCAGGTAAAATTATCATGAAAATACAGATAAAGACATGATACAGATAAAGATACAGATAAAGATAGATTAGTACAGAAGTATCTTGCAGCAGAAAATCAAACCTATGTTTTGAAGTTTTTCATACAAATCTGAGAATTTTATTGCCATTTTAAAGCCATATATATTTAATGTACCTGATTCTGGTGTCCGGACAATTGCACTGTCAATGTAGCCTGCTTCAGTGGTAACTGCAGAGACTTCAAAAAGGTAGGTGGTGTATGGCCTGAGGTTAGTTACAACAAAGCTGATTGGTTCACTCCAAACAGAGCTCATTTGACTTGGTGCCTCTGGACTTGGTGTCACTGTTGTCTGTGAAAGAATTGTGGATTTCCCAGAAGTAGTTGAAGGAGTGGTAGTACTCCACAAAAAAGATTCACTCTTATCCTATAAATACAAAATATGAAACATAACAAGGTGCATTTATACCCAATAATTATAAATATATGTAGATAAAAAAGGCAGACCATCTTTGAAAAAAATTACCCTAAATTGGTTCTTCTTTTTGTCAGTTTCCAAATTTAGGCAGACTGTGCTAATGCACCCTGTTAGTGACAGTGTTATATTTTCTTGCCCTATTCAAAAATATCTCAAATCTGACTGAACAGAAGCATCTCTCTAGGTTTCATTTAATTATTCCCAGATTCCATTTTCAGCAGTCTCTCTCAAAAAGAAGTTCCCTAGCAAGATCCTTTTGCATCACATATATGTTATATGTGAGTATGTGAATACACATGTATAATGTACTTATATCCCTACAGCATGGATGAAAGCAGGCAGGAGTTTCTTAATCTATTGTGTCAGAAGAAAACTCTGAAAAATTGCTAGGCGTGTGGTGACCAATGTTTATGGTTCAGTAGGTGGCAGCCTGCCTCCTCAGTGCTGGATTAAATCAGGCTGGTGCCAGGAACATTTGCACAGCCAAAGATGATCTCCCAAATAAAAACTAAAAGCAGAGTTATGATAATTTACATAATTTAAAACTTCATTTTTCATAAAAGCACTAAGTGTAGGAAATTGGGGGGGAAAAAAAGATAAAAGGAAAAAAAGTTTGGTTACTTGATGTTTTAACATTTTAGTAATTGCAAAACTGTGCTCAAAGTAAGAAGGGAAAGGAGAAAAAAATCTAGAAGAGAGAATTTTCTTCAAGAAATTCAAAAGGGATACAATGGTTACAGGTCTGAATTCAACAATAAGAAGAATTCGGACTACAACCATATTTTTAAAAATCACACTGCTAATCATGTTTGGTTTTTATTTTCATATGAATAGTATTTTTAAAATATTGAAATGTGATACACAGAATAAAGCATACTTTTAAAATACAAAAAAAAGCATTCTCATACTATGTAGAAAATAAGACATTAACAATACTATATGTCTGCACTGACCAAAGAAACCCCCTAAGTTCTTGGCTTTTTCTAATTGAATAGTGTGAAAAACAAAATAAATTAAAAAAAAAAAGAATGAAAACTGAAAAAACTAAATATTTATTTCATGATTTTCTGTTAAAAGGATGCCAAACTTAACCTTTCATAGCATTTTTACTTGGATTAAACTGAACTTTTCAAGCAAAAGCATTCCATTTAAACTATTTTGAACAGAAAGGTTTTTCTTCATCCATTTTATCTTGTCTTGGGGCTAAGTTTATGAGGGTTTTAGAACCTCTTTGAAAAGCAAGCCTCCATGTTTTTGCATCTCAAATTTTAAATGTAAAACTAGGTGGGTTGAGTCTATTCCTAATTTAAAAGGTTTATAGCACTTACATTACATTCTGGTAACCTCCCAGACAGAAGGTCCTCTACTTTAACCAAGACATCTTTCACTACAATTCCACTTCTTGCATGTTTCACACTAATCTTGAAACTAGTTATCTTTCCATTTGGTTGCCGAGGGAGAAACCAGATCAGATTTACAGCTGAAGAATTTAAGGCTTCAACTGTGAGATTCACTACTTTACCTGGAGCTTGAAAACAAAACAAACAAAAGCAGTGAGATAAGCTTTTCTTCTCAGCACTGAAAAATAGCAAATTCTTCTTTTTTTTTTTTATGCCATTTCTAGCTTTCAAATTCTGAAGCAAACACATAAAAATCATTCACAAATGCATGTAAAGTAGCTGATATACAACCAGCTATTTCTCAATTTGGTTTAAGTAAGAAATATAATTATTTCAGTCTCATAATGTATATGGTAATTGGTTTGGTCAACTTAAAAATATTCTTCTTAGAAGCAAGTCACCTGCTGTTCCAGAAGTAGAAAAATTTTGCCCGTTTTTTTCTGGTTAAGTGCATCTGATAACACTGTGTATTTTATTTCACTTTACCTGTGTCATCTTTTCTGCTGCACATAGATTTTTAGTAGCTTTAAGTAACACAGTTAAATTGGAATATTCACTATTACTGCATAAATGCTGCTCTTTGTATCAGTGATGGTTTCTGTGGCCTTTTGTCAGAGCATCAGTATTAATGACAGCACAAAGGGAGGAGATACAGCATCTAAACGTGCTTTCAGTCCTGCTAAGTCTTTTCCAGATCTTTCACCTCTTTTCCCCTCCTCTCAAACCACAGCCTTTATATTTAAATAATTTTATCTTCTGACTAACTTTCTCACTTTCCCATCTTTATGTTGATTAAGATGTTTGGCTTTCCTCAGCCATCAAAGCACGAATTAGAACAAAAAAACAGTTGAGAAAGTAAAAGTGTAAATGTTACACCAATGACACATAACTCACCTACAATTTTTATAACCTTCCAATTACATTTCTAGTAAGGCATTTAGGTTTAATAAAAATGTAGACAGAAATGCTTCCAAGAGTAAAAATCTTATGTTCTCATATGGAGAAATGCAAGTGCTGTCCTCTGTCAAACATGAGTAAATAATAAAGCTCAGAGAAATAAGGTTTTTTACCAACAGTAATGCAAAAAAGTGAGGAATAATGATTTCACATAGATCCATGTGGCCAGTTTACTACTCCTCCTTATATTGGGTTCATAAATTATTGCGTTATTTGTGCAGAGTGATGATTACTGCCAATATCTCACTCTGCAGTTTGCACAGAAGCAGAAAGCAGCCCAAACACAGATGGAGAGCCACTGCCGTGGCAGCACAGGTTCTGTATTCCACTGAGGCTTGTTCCCAAGCAGACTGGTGCGAGCTGGTCAGCCAAAGCACAACTGCTCCTGCAGCACGAGCGAGATCACAAACACTACACTAGGAAAGACTGTGCAAACTCACAGTGGTTTTAAGACTATGGTTTTAAGCTTTGAAACTCCCAACTCAGATTTTCATTTCAGACTTTTTTTTTTTTAACCTTCTGAGATAATAAATAAATTTTAATAAAATACATTCTGTACTGAGCTTCTTAGAACCCATCACTAAACAAACACAGTTTGACTTAGGCAGACAATGGCAGAGATGATCCCACAACAAAGTCTGTCTCCTAGAACTGTTGCAGGCAGCAGCAGATGGATCCACTTGATAGGCAGCTCTGCTGAGCTGTGACCTTGCTTTCTGAAAGCTGGCTACCTAGAAATTGGCATAAGAAAACTCCAAGAAAAACAGACTTTGTGTACAACAAACACCCCTATGGGCACACCCTAAATGCTGCTGTTAACAAGTAGAACAAAATGAACAAAATGATAGAATAAGAATAAGGATTTTGTTCTAAATGCATTGGATTTTGTTCAAGTATGTAATTTATAATGGAAATTTATTTGAACAAATTAGAGCAGCTTTAATCAAAATAATTAACAGCTTTGTTAAATTTACCACTTTCTGCAGTCTGAAAAAGGAAAGGATCGCTAAACACTCCAATACCAGCACTGTTCTCAGCAGCAACCTACAGGAAAAAAAAAGAAAGAATCGACATTAGAAAATCTACAGTATATACAGTTTCAGGGAATATGAAATCCTAAGGATACACTGAGATACAACTTTTAGCTTTTAAACTATAAATAAACAAATGAACATGCCCTCTATAGTTGTGTTGTATAATTTATACTCAATGTTTAAATGTAAGCAAATGAAAGGGAAAGGTATGTAACAGCATAAGAAATTGAGAAAACAACATGTGAATATCCACACATCAAAAGAAGATCCCTATTTTATGAGTCCCTATTTTATGCAAAAATCAACAGCAAGAATAACATCAGTAACACTCCATTTTCTTACCACAATACATTTAAACCAGATTCTGCATTCCTATTTTACTTACTATAACTTAAAAGGGTAAAAAGGAGAATAAATTCCCTTTCATTTCTCTGTCTCCTTTAGGCTAGGGGGAGCAGGTCAACCTTCCTCAATGCAGAAACCCAAGGAAAGCATGTCTTTTTGCAGAAAGACAACAGGTCAGGAGGCTGGAGATGCACTTCATGATGGAGATGCTTCAGTCCTCACAATCATGGACAAGTCTTACCACAGAAGAGCAATATATCAATACTTTTGTAGATTTTATGGAGATAAATAAAACAACGCCATTTGCTCTGCAATATAGGGTTTGGTGACAATTCAGTGATGGGCTGTGGCATCCAGTACTTACAAAGAAAGAGGAAGTCTAACTTCTTATTTTGAAAATAAGTAAAAGGGACAACAAAAGGTAAACATGAGTAAAATTCCAACCGTGATGGTGAGAGGTGTGGGAAAGAAGTAAAGTGAAAAGCTCTCCAGCAAGGTTATAGCTGGCAGTGTCAGGCAACAGAGGTGTGGCCATGGGGTTTAGGGAGCTGACAGTGCAGACTGTGGAGAACTCAGGGTGAGAAGGGGTAGGCATGCAAAACTAAGGGCGGATCACTGTAGAAGTGTCAGACAGCACACAGAGGTTAACAAAGGGGAAAAGAAAAGAGAAGTCCTCAGGCCAGAAAGGAAAACTTGTTCTAATCACCTCTTGGCAATAAACAGTGTGTTTTTCGAAGACTGTTAAGATTAAACAAAAAGATAAAGCTACAACAGACAAACACAGTAAAGGAATACAAGGTAGCATTCAAGACTTAATCTAGGATGTCACGAGGAAACTGAGTCACTGGCCAGCTCCTTCCTAAGCCACACAAACACATGCTCACCCAACTCATGACTACAGCCAACCTTACCTACTTATGCTTCACAGGGAAAATCACTTGAAACATCCTTAGGCATTAATAATTCTATGGTAATTGCAATAGCCGAGGAAACTGACTGGAGATCTTCAGCAGCTTGACATGCAGTTAAGAAATTCTGACAGTATTTCAATTGCACTATATCAATTTTATGCTATGTCCTCAACTAAACATTGTTTTTATTACCTCATCTCAAGGTAGGTATTGTAGAAAGAGATCAGAAACAAAACTAGCATTAAAATACATATGGAAACTCCTACCTTATATGTGCAGCTTCAAGGCAACTGAATGGAATGAAGCAAATCAACACAGAATTTCATTTAATTCTTGGTATTGAAAAAAGGTACCTCTACAAGGCTCTTATGAAAGAGTAAAGCAGGCAAATCATTGTTTGGCAAATATTGCCAAGAGAATAGATGTTAATTTCTGTCCATCTGAAGTCACCCATAATTGAAAGGTTCAGAGACGGATCAGGAGTGCCCAATCTCAATGCAAACAAGTTCCATATATGGAAGACATGCGTTTTTGGATCTGGCTGAGATGATTGAGTAATCTACATGTAATACGCCAACTGCACCAATCATTTGAAAGATTAAATCTCAATGAAGATAAGAAAGGATTTAGACGTTTCCGAAAATGTTACCCCTTGCTTTTTATGTTTTACCACATAATGCCATATATTAATACAAATATCAGTAGAAGAAGGTACATTTCAGTGCAAGTTTGACTGGAACATTTTAAAGTAGATTTTAAAAACACTACTCATATAAACTCAACTAAACAAATATCTCACTAAAATACTTTGTTATATGGCAACAATAAATAACATGGTCCTTCAGAAAACTCTACAGGAACCTACTATAAACTCACACAATTTACAATAAATCAGAATTCAAAATACCAAGAGGCTCTTGCAAAGCTTTTACCATAATTTCATAAGTTGTTCCAGGGTTAAGACTGGTGAGAAGAACTTCCAAACTATCTGGTTTTGTTGTGACTTGGGTATAAGTTGTTTGCATCCATGGGCAGACTTCTTTATATTTAACAACATAAGAGACAATTCTCCCATTTGGATAGAGTGGTGTGTTCCATGACAGCAGAATCCCAGCAGAACCCACTCTTTCACCTGCAAGGAACACAGGTGGCCCAGGATCTAAAAAAAAAAAAAGAATTAAAAATTATAAATATATATGCACACTCACATACACACACACAAGCACACACATGTAAAACAATTTTAACTAAGATTCATGGGAGTGGAGACACATTCACAGATGCTATAGAGAAATTAAATCATCTGCCAGCAAAAAAAACTACTGAAAATTGATATACTTCTGAATAAAAAGCCTTTTTTCTGTCTGGAGTCCTGTTAGAAATTATTAGGTAATTTTGGAGCACCAGAAAAATTCTTTCATAAGAATGAAAAAAATGTATTGCTCAAGATTGTCATTGAAAAAAACAGAGTTTAATGCCAAATTGACATCTGAGGTATTCTAGCATTCAATTAAAGTGTACTCTCTTTAAAAGCACATCTGCTTTGGCTACATTTTTTTTGAAAAAGCTCTGAATGTTTCTTTGTGTACCATTATACATATAAATCAGAGTCTGGGTATTATTACATGACACAATACCAAATTTTTCAAAAGCTTGTAAATTCTTAAGCTCTCATAGATCACTTCAGATTCAGTGTATTTTTAAATGGTTAAAGAAGATGAAAATTTTTAATGACTGTTCAAAACATTATAATTTCTTGGACATTACTGTGCACATAATAAATATAAGAAAGCGCAGTTTTAAAAATGACCAAAATTTAATCAGTCATTTTTAACTCACTTGTCGCATTTGTTGTTACAGTTCTACTTGCAGGTGAACTATAGACTGAAGAAGAAACTGAAGAAACTGTAACACTGTATGTTGTTCCAGGAATAGTATTGGAAAAATCAGCCTGAAATAGGACATAGATTTATTTAAGCCTTTTATGAAGAATCACAAAAAATTAATCCCCTCCCCTCAAAAAAACCCACAAACAAACAAACAGAAAAATACCCTATAAAACAAAGCACAAAAAAAACCTGAAAATTTTGAGCAAATCCTTACTAAAAATAATTATTTACAACTGTTAGCTACAGTATTCTGCTGTCAACTACCCTTCATAAGATGTCTATAACATTCAATATTAAAGAACAACAAAATTAACTATTAATTTTATCCCGGAGTCCCCTATCAATGTATCTATAGAGGTTTTTCTTTATTACCATCATCAAAGTCAACATGAAGCATTATAAAACTCCTTTTTGAAAGAATGAACAAAAAGCAACCTGAAAACCAAGTTTTTGACCCTTAAACTAATCCATCCTTTTCAGTAAATATAATTAACTTTTTTAGCAAGAAATTGTATAAAATACCTGTATCTTTGCAGTTCCAATGAAAAACAAAAGCAAAACATCCAAAACAACCATTCTTTCTGTTAATATTATGTGTTCCAGACAGCAGAATCAAAAAGTGCTCCTATATCTTTTTGATGGCTTAGCAGTGAAATGTTGCCTGCATTAATGATTTAAGAAGAGATCTTCCTGGCAAGTACACAATTAATGAGTCTGTACTACTCAATAGCTCTGCCCTTCCCTTGTTAAACTATTCATGAAACCTTGGATGACGGTCTGCATCCTTCTAGTAGACTTTAAAAAAGAAGTTTATCACCTGTTGTTAGGTAGCAAACTGTGGATGCTCAAATTTGCTCCCATCCCACCACTTTTTCATTAATACTTTCATATTCATATATGCATTACACAGCTAAGAAGGAAAGCTTGAATTCCTCATCAGCACAGTGCATAAGGAAAAGCTGTCCCTACTAATCCTGTAATAAAAGCACTTACTTGATACTCCCTAAGTCCAAGATCTAGGATAACAACAGAAGCATGATTAGGAACAAGATCCACGTGAAATCTGTCTACAAGTCCATACGGTAGTCTCCAATAAAGTGAAAAATAATATGATGAAACATTGAAGAATTTAAGACCTTCTGGCTTTGTAGGTTCTGAAAGAGAATTGTGGAATAAAAGACATTAACTTAAATAACTCCATTTAAAATATATTAGTAGTTACAACTGAATAGAAAAGCATCCAAGAGTTTACTTGTTATACAAAGGATTATTCTGGATATGTCAGCATGTGATCCTATAGTTGCTACACTACCTCTGGGATTTGGCTGATGGCCTCCCAACTATGCTGGGATGCCTGTTCATGGAGAGCAAGCTCAAGTGTCTCTGCACAGTGCTCAGTTAACAACAAAATCTCTACACAGTCCTGATGTTTCTGCTGTCCTCAACCTTAAAGTTAGCACTCCTGCTGACATAACTACTGCTGCAGTTGAAATTCAAGATATAGCTAGTGTCTGTTCTGCTGTAGCCACAGGGTTGGTAACTCTTTTATAGATTTCATGTATTTGGAATCCCAGTAATTCCATGAACTCTAGTCAGTTAAGATCCCAAAATTTGGGTAGTCTTCTCCTTTTATTAAAGCCAAATTTCCACCTGCTCACATCACAACATCTCATTTTCTTCTGCTTTTAAAAGCACCTTTAAATGTGTATTATTCACTCTAGGCCTAATAATTAATCAGATTTTAAATTCTTCAGTAGATCATTAAAATATTATCTACATATGAGACGGTATAATTTGTTCACCTGTACAACCTCTAGCCATGTTCATCTGTTTTCTTTCTACTTTGGAACTCTTGTACAACTATCAGCTTTCCCCATGCTCATCTCTCAGAGCAAGCCCTGTCAGTGATGCTCTTTGTCTCACTTCGTATTCAGCCTTGCACGCAGTCCTCTGTCTGCCTTTCTAACATGGTTCCTTCAAATTCAGACCAAATCTTCTAGTTGTTTATACAATAGTATCATACTGTGCTGACTGAATGATGCATAGCTTCAACTCTGAAAGGTTTCCATTCCTTTCTTATTTGCTGTAAATCTGCTAAGATTATATATCTTTGATGAACTCTTTACACAGACTGTGCAAAGTTGCAGAATTGCTTTAAACAGATCGCTCCAGTTCTTCCATCAAATAATCTGAAATACTAATATATCCAAACATTAACTTTAGATTTTATATTGCATCTGTTTTTGTCTCATATGTATGACTTTTAACTCATGGTTTTATTTTGACACTAACAGAACAAAAAAAAAAAATAATACATGTGGAGGTGTGCAAGTTTAACTGAGAGCATAGTTCTTCCATCTAGTATACTTTTATAGGTTTTGAGTCCTACTGCTCTCCTTGGTCCTATTATTTGCATGGGTCTCAACTTCCATTAAAGCTGGATTTTAGGTTTGTAGAGGTCTTTTTCTACAGACCCCCAATTAATTTCTGAGTGTAGCTTACAATCTGAGCCTTAATTCTACAAACATTTCTAAACCTGTTTAATTTCACTCACCATAAAAAAAAAAAACAAACAACAAAAAACCCTACTGAAATAATTGTAAGGTAAAATTCAGCTTGGGTATAACTCTTTGCAGGATAATATCCAAAATACTAAAAACTGACAAAAGAAATGTGGCCCAGCTAAAGACATTTTTTCTGACAGCTATTACTACATTCAGGTTGAATTGGGTATAAGTAATATATGCCCACAATGACAGCAAACTATTAAATGTAAGATCTCTTGAAATTTCGGTGTTCTTCTAGGGAGCTGGATGTACACAGACAAACATGAACTATTAGGGACAGCTACCGTTCACTGGCAGAGGAAGTAGGAAACCACACAGACCTGCTACAAATTCAAGGGAGGCAGAAGCTCCTTCAATATTTCCTTTTAGTCTTTTCAGTGTGAAATTATAAGTGCCCCCAGCAGTCAGGTCTGTAACACTGAAGTCAGTCACTGTTCCTGGAATTGTGAACTTTTTTATAAAGGTGTTGTTTGATAAAGATGCTTTATGAGAAGTGAAGTTAGTCTTGGTTGGATTCCATGATACAGTTGCAGAGGAAGTATTTACCATTTTTAATGTCAGACCACATATCCCAGCAGGTTCTACGGTAAAAATTAAAGAGATTAATAAAGGAAAAATGAATCCTTAGCACTTAAAAACATAAGAAAATAACAGCTTTTAAAAATAAATGGTATTTACTTAAATGAATGATTTGAGACTTGAAAACATCATGAAATATGGATACAAATTTTCAACTCTTTGTATGGATATACAGAAAACAGTGACATTATGTTGCACAGAGTAAATAAAACTTGGGGATGTACCTACTGTGTACATTATGACATTTATGAAAGAAAATTTCAGTTTTATCTCGTCTTCTCTAAGAATAGTAACATCGCTCATGGGTACAACAGGATGAGAATGGAACACTTCATAAGCAGAAGTAGAGATTTTAGTCACTCCAAATTTTTCTAAAATATATTATATGCCACAAAATTTTAGAAAATTGTTCATCTTCTCACTTAGAGACATAGTAAATAGCACAGTCTCTGTGTTTTTCCCTTTTTTCCTTTTTAAATAGTATTTTTTATTATATTAAGATTCCCAAAAACACAGATAATTCACTTATAACACCCCCATTAATCTGTGCAGCACAGCTGCTTGGGAAAGAAAAATGTTTCCATTCCTCCTAAAAAGTGAATCTCCCACACAATTGGTTTATCTTGCTTGAAGCTTTATGAAAAATACTAAGTAACATATGCCTATTTCTCAGCATGAAAAAAATCCTAGAGATTTTCCATTAAAATTATAGAGTAAACTTTCCATAATCTAGGCATGCTCAGGACCCATCCACTATTCTCTTGAAAATATTTACCTGAGGGAAAAAACATCTTCAGGAACATGATAACGAATATTCTGCTGCACATTTCATTCACAAGAATCTGCAGGACTTCTGGTTTTGGGGTTTTTTTTCAGAGATTCACTTATCTTTGAATAACTAAGTGCAGAGCCTCCTTGTCTATTGAGTTAAGGAGTTATAGTCCAAACAAGCCACAGAATATCCATCAAAGAAGAAAGGAGGTCTATGACATGCATGTGTATAAACCTGATTAATTTTCTGATTACAACTAGCTGCTCTTTATCTGCTTTGGCAGTCCAGAATTCAATATAAATCTTCTTCAAATTTATGCTGCAAATAAATTTCCCTCTTCTTTATGTTGTATCACAGGAGCATGGGAAAGTACGTGTTTGCTCAGAGACAGAAAATGAGTGCAAGATACTGGTTTCTGGACCTTGTTAAGCTCTCTGAAGCATAATTCCTCCTACTATCTTAAACATTCTGTGTCCTTGCACAGGAGGAATACTCCACTCTGAGACCATGGGCTTGCAAGAACTTATGAGATACAGAAACAATTGTAAACAACAAGGAAATTAGGAAAATATAGGAAGATATTCTGGCAAGACCTTACTTTTTTAGAGCTGGAAGTTTTTTCAAAGAGCTATTTTAAGCCATGTCCAGATTCCTGAACCTGAATCCAGTGGGTTATGCACAAGGTTCCTATTGAAACAACAAGAAGAAGCACAACTTTCCTTCCAAAGTTGAAGTTTCATTTTGAACTCTGTGACCTTTTTGAGTTACTTACAAACAATGATTTAAATGTCTCTGAACATTTACTGGTTTTCAAAAAGACAATTCATTAGCTATTTCCTTACTTGTGATGACTTTTTTCTCCACAGCCACAGAGGAATCCAAGTCTTTAATTGTCCTTAACTGAAAAAGGTATTCTGTCCCGGGGGTCAGATTTTTTACTACAGCTCTGCTGTCATAAACAGTTCTGGTAAGCAGCTTTTCATTATTCATCAGACAATATGAAAGCTATCAAAGCAAAAGAATTCCTTATATTAGACTATTTAAATTCATAAAGGTAATGCTCAGAGATTTTATACTACCTGTTAGTATACAAATATTTAGAATGTTTTCCACATTTTAAATACAGAAAGAATCAAGGAACTTTATATTATATTCCAGCAATGTGGAACTCCAGCATTCCTTAACAGCCCAGTAGTGACAGCAATAACTTTAATATTTAAAAGCAGATGGAGGATGTAAAGTAAAGTTGAGGCTTACAGGGTTTAGCTCTTGAAGGATAATAAAGTGTACTCTGACTGTTCAGTCTCACAGTTATGCTGATGAACTGTACAATTAAGTAACTCTGCACCTTTCTGGCGAAAAAAGTCAAAACAAAAAAATACAACATAGCAAAACAAAGAAAAATACTCAAACACCTAAAACTATTCAACCAAAAAATCCACCTGTGCATTGTTCAGAACTGAAATTCTGAAAAGACTCCCAGGGAATCAGTCACTCAACTCTGCTCACTGCTATACCTTGAAAATTCATCTGTTAAGAGCCACTGTAGAGAATAAAAGGGCTGGAGATATCAAGACATTGAAATCTGAGGACTTAACTCCTAGAGGCTGTGAGAGTTCCTTCTGACCTTCCAGACAATTCTAAGGTGACAAAAAAAAAAAAAAATTCCTGCACCAGTTCTTTCTGTGAATATACAAAAGTGCCCCTGCAGACTGGTTCCTATCTGCACTAGTGAGAGGCAAGATGCAGACCATGCCTGCCCTGCAGAGGAAGGCACTGGAGAAGCACCTCCAACAAACAACACACATTTCTCAGGCATGGCTCTTAATAGTAGGACCAAGTAGGGCTGCAGCTGCCTACATAGTGAGTCCTCTCCTGCCACTAGTCATTTGGTCCAGCAGAAGGGGGATGTTGTACACATGGCAGTGACCTGAAAGCACAGGGGTTAGCTGCTATTCATCTGGGGAGGAATGATCCTTTTCCCCTCAGTCTATTTTACCAGTACTGTGCCTGTTCATACAAACAAAATCTTGGAAACTGTCATCACCTTATTAGAATTACAGCACTGCAAGATGCTAGAAGCAAAGCTATAGATTAAAGATTTACATCTCATATAAAGAAGTTAGGAAAGTACCTTTTGTGAACTCTTTGCTTTACAAACTACAATATTTTGCATAGAAAGTTGGTGAGCAGGGATGATTAATTTTAAATGATTAGTAAAACGATCCTTTTTATGCAGGTGCACCTTACTAAGCAACCAGTCTACGAAAGCCTTCTCATTAAAGATTTAAGGATAAGCTCATTTATACAGACAAAGCACTGTCTAATGTGGCTGCTTGCTCTATGAGATGCTGAACAATAATACTGTGACATAAAGATCAGTATTACAGATGACAATTATTTTCCACAGGGTGGCAAAAATAGCATTATCATATTCAAGGGTGTATCTGAACAGGTTCAAAACATGAACAAGATAATTAAATTTCATTGAAAAATTTTAAAATATGCTCCAGACTGCACCAGCAAATAGTGTGAGAGGCTAACTGCTTGCTCTTATCCATTGAGATCAATGCAGCTTTACACTAATGAAGTGAGAATAAATGTCAATGAACTGTCCTAAGGATACTCTGATTTTAGGTTTAGGTAAGGATACAATTGAAGCCATGAGAGAGCAGAAGGAAAAGAACTGGGCACTGTAATATTGTGGTAAAAACTGTGTAGATCATTAGAACAAAGTACTTTGTCTCATGGTAGTGCTACGTACCAAAGAATATCCCATGCAAGTAACTGGGAAAGTTTATACCTAGAAATCCATATTTATTCAAGTGACGTGTTAAAACAGCAGTATACTAAGTTTTGGTGACCACATTTTTATACAATGGCTACAAAATGCTAAGGATAATAAAAGACAGACTGCAAAAGCCAGCATACAAAAGAGACTGACTGCATGCCACAGGAAAGCATGATCCATGCTATTTAGATGATATTGTGGATCATTTTTGACCGAGAATTGAAATAATGAATGACGAGAAATTGAAAAAATTGAAGTTTATAAAATCACAAAAGGTATGGGTATGGTGAACAGGGAAGTACTAGCTATTTCCAGTACAACAAGAACCTAAAGAATAATAGGTTTAAAATAAAGAAAGGTAATTTTTTTAAACAGGACATAACAAAACTGTGAAGTAAAAAAAAAAAAAAAGAAAAGAAAAATAAACGAATAAAAAACAAAAAAGAATAATCCCTGTATTTCTTTATGTGTATTCAATTTCACCCAGGAAATCCCTAAACTAGCTTACTACCCAATGCTGGAAGGGTATGGCTAGTATCTAAGGTTTGCAGTTTTGTCTAATAAATTGTCATATTTTAAAAAATTAAAAACCACAATTTTTCTGCAACTTTCCAAACAAAACATTTACATTCTTCTGTAAGGAAAGTATTTTTTATTTTTCACTTCAGTTAAATTAATTTGCATTACAAATTTGAAAAGCTAAGAAAAAATATTGCATTGCAGTTACATTCAACATTTGACCTGTGATCTTTCTTATTTCACACTAGTTGAAAAATTAATTTTTGAGAGCCACTAAAAGTATAATTTTAAATAATTTTTAGATTGATATGTAATAGGAAGTGTATATTTAGCTGACCTTTTCCAATAGCAGTATTCCTTCCAATACTTACATGAGTTATAAAAATAAATATTTATTACTGGGTTTGCAGCACGTACAGAATGATAATTTAATTGAGAAACTACAAAAAAATTTGCATTGGTTTCTTCCCATTCCCATCTCACCTGAAACATATCAAATCCTCCTCTTGGTAGTTTCCAAGAAAAATAGACTGTATTTTCTTCTTGTCCAAACACTTGTAAATCTGATGGTGGATCAGGATCTGAGGATGTAAAATTTAGATTTAAAATAATCTAGACATATTTTAAGGAAATTGGCAACTACAGAATACATAGCTTTAATTCTTTATTTCATAGTTCCATCTAGAAAGAGATTTCATTTTGTACTTAAAAAGAATTCCAAATATATGAAAATCACCTCTGATATTAGAAACAGAATCAGAAATAAAGTCAACCTTTGCCAATTTTATGGAAGATTTTTATCATCCTAACACTACTGCTGATTCAGTTAGTGGCAAAATCCCACTTAATGCAGAGGAAACTTAACATTTTAAAAGGTTTTATATACTTATCCACTTTCAAAGATGCTTAGATTGAAAAGAAAAGCTTAAAAGCATTCATTCAGTCACTGTTAAGGTGTATGGATTAAATAAGGAATAGCTTTTCTTAGAAAACACCTTAAAATATAAAAACCTTAATTATCTGAGACCATGAAAAGTCATTAATAAACTGAACCTACAGGTGCTGATCTTGAGGACAGTAGGGCGACTTCTTTTTAATCCATTGGTTGTCATAATATTGATTAAGAAATCAGTGCCTGGTAGAAGATGTTTAAATTTGTGCATTCTGCAAAGATTCAAAGAGATTATGTCCTTTGTAATTCTAAACCAGCATGTATGTTCATATGTTAATTCTTTATAGTTTTACAGATATTATTTACACATGATGTGTATACGTGTTTATCTCTTGCGAGTCAAAAAATACTTTAGTACTATAAAATCTTAAATAGGGTGTGTTACACTATGGTTCACAGTAAGTTCCAGTACTAGAAAGTTGTAAAATACTGATTTAAATATCCAGAGTGGCACACAGGTTCTATTGGTGCTCACCCCAATGCAGTATTTTGTTTGCACTTCTTTTGCATAAACACATCATATGAGAATTGCAATTTGATTAACAAATTCAGTTTTTAAAACAGATGGGCATAGTAATGTATATCAACTACACCATCACACAGGCTGCTTATTTTAAATATCATGGGCAACAACCGCGTTGAGTTCGTGTCAGTTATTTTAAAAATGTAATCATCATACCTCACACCAGAAGGTAACATTTTCCTCTCATTGAAGACCTTACTGTTTATTGAAAGAACATATCCATCAAACATACTCTGGGCTGGTGGCCAGGTAACAGTTAGTGATTCAGAGTCTCTGCTACCATTCAGATATTCGACTGCGCTTGGTACTGCGTGACAATAAAACAAAATGCATTGATTCAAAAATACATTTTAAACACATTTCTTTGTGACAGGATTCTCATCATCAGAATGCAATAAAAACTCCACACAAATGATGTCATGTTCTTCCTTATCTCAAGGACACACAGACTATTACCACTGCAGAAACATGTATTGTGAGTTTTGTTATCCAGGAAATCCAGAGCCAAGTTTTTTGTTGCTCTGTAATGCTGCTTAACAAAGTTCTGACATCACTGATGTGGAGTTCCTCAAAAATGGACAATTTCTCAGGAAAAGAAACGTCAGTATAAGAGACAACATACTGCACAGAAACCTAAGTCCCGATTAGCACAGTACCTTGTATTCAACTGTGTTAATCAAAGGACATATCTGCAGAAAAAGCAGAAATTGCATAGAGTGGTAATTTCTTTCAGTTGTTCCCCAGACTGCAGTTTGCAGCCCAAGGATTTCATGAACCAAAGATGATTTCTTTTTCTATTTAGTATATCTCAGCAGATTTTTTCTGTTATGAATATCTTTGGTCTCCACTCGAACCTATGATCACAATCATCAGACAAAATACCTTGTGGCAACAAGTTCTGCAATTATTCAACAAATTTAATAAACAACCATCTGCTTTTGCTTCTTTTCTACTTTATGTTTTCTAATTTCAAATCCTTAATTCTTGAAAAGGAAATATTGGAGAAACATGATTTACTTGCTCCATAATTGCCTCTCCATTACTTGTTCTCTTAGAAAATATTTTATATTGTTCCTATATCAGTTGTAACTCAGTGGTTCCTTAAATGCAAAACATCACATATCTTTGATCACATATACTGAACCTTTTTAGTTAGATTTTTTCACGTTAGTGACCTTTTAGAGGAAACTATGATATTGCAGATGTAATAGGCTGAGAGGCCGTGTCAACCAGCTAGAAGTACTAGAATAGAGGAGAACTACACTACTGAGAATCAAGTGACCTAACCCAAAGTAAAACTAAATGTAGGAATGCCCAAATTTACTTGTGATGTAAGGGAGGCCAATGAGAAAACACAATAAAACTGATTTAGTTCTGGTGATTTAAGTGTGTTCAAAGTCATAGATGAAGAGAAAAATTAAAGCATTAAAGAGAAGTGTAAGAAAAAATAATTGTTTTCTCTAATATTGGTAGCCAGACACTATGCAAGTATCAGTTATTGGACTGTAGAGCTGCTTGACATGAAGTTAACATTGGTATGTCATTGTACACAGGAGCTACACTGACATTCTTAATGGTCCCTTGCAGTCAAATAATAAGAAAAATATTACAAAGATGGTTGAATTACTCTTCTTTATTTGAGACAAAAAATTTAAGAAGAAAGCAAGAGATATGGATGGAGTAAAACAAACACTGAATTTGACATTGTGGTCTTACCTGTCTCTACATCTTTTGTCACAAAAATACTGTCTCTGAAGCCTTCCTTCTCTGTTCTAATTGCAAAACTGTACAGCTTACCAGGACTAAGGTTGGAAAACGTTGCTGTTTCTTGCTTGACCTTCTGGACCTAGAAAACCAAGTGCAGCTTTCACAGAACTGCTTACAAAATTCATTTATCATATATAAACCACACATCCAACTATTTTAATGGGGAATAAAGCTTTTCATTCAGCCTCTGACTACTTAATACAGGACTGAAAAATAGCTGCAGTGTATATCCACAGGTGGTGCTCTACACAGCATACCTTGAAAGCACTTGCACAGTTACTACAGGTAACCTCGTACTGCTCAAAATCTCCACCGGCGCGGTCCCAAGAGATCTGTATTGAAGTGTCAGTGATGTCACCCTCTCGTACATTCTGGGGAGCTGCCAGACCTGCAGATGAACATGAAACACCTCTCTGTTCAACCCCAGGTATTGTTCAATCTAACACTTTTCATATCTCCTGGGGAGACATAAAAGTGAAGATAATCACTAACAGACTAATAGAGGGCAAAATCTGATCTCAGGTGTGCAGACACACAGCAGTTCCAAAATAGAGAAGGAAAAAAAAATAGAGAAAGAAAAAAGATTTAGTAATACAACTATGTAAGAAAAATTGCTTGCTTTTTTATCGTAAAATTACATGAGGTTGAAATCATTACATTTCTCCCTGAGGACAGAGCTGGCACTCCTAGGTGAGAAAGTTCTCTAGACAAAGTTAACCCCTCCAATGGCACCACCACACTGGTCAGAATGCACCCTAGTTTTGTCAAAAGGCTCAGCAAAACTGGGTAGATCAGGCTAGACAAATACACTTTATCCCTTACTAGTATAGTCTTGTAAGGTACAATTCAGATCACATTACAGGAAAATTTCCACTCTTCTCTACATCTCTTTCATCACCATCACAGACATCTCTGTCCGCAATATACCAAAATTTACACTTTTTCTAAGGAAAACCTGTATACATGTGAAGCATCAGGATTTTTATTTCTTTCAGATTTTTGAGGCCCCAGAAGAGTCAGAACAAGACTAGGTTTTTTAAGGTAGTTTCCCACTAAATTAAGGAAATGCTGTCAGAATATTGATTAAACCCCAAGTTTTTATTAAAATTATATTTTAAGAAATGTCAGGTTTCAAGGCTTTCTTTATCTGGGGACATTTTTTTTCTGTCTTGCCCTCATTCTCCTTTCTTCCTTACTCCTTTAGATCCTATCTTAACTTTTCTTTTTATGACATTTTTATCTTGAAAGAAATAGAGAAGAAAAAGAATTTCAAAGGAAAATGATAAAATGGGAAAAAAACAATTATGGAAGTATAAATGCAATAAAAAATAGGAAAGTAAAACCACAGAATTTCAGCAGGTATTTTTAAACATTTTTTAAGTTTCTATTAAAATTCTGTTTTTAAAGGCCTTGCTAAAAGGTGTCCTGTCCACTAAAATTCTTTTAATGTCTTTGTGAATGAAATTATTACCTTGGAGAACCCGAACACTTTTATTATTTGCTTAAAGATGCACCAGGAAGAATAAACTTGATAATTTCAAGGCACAGAAATAACTCCATTGATACTCATCTGTTTGTTTAAAATAAGTGGTCAAAATGTGTCTTGTCTCCCACAAGGACAATAATTTAACGCAGCCTAAATTCCTGAAATGCTTGCTAGACATTTTATACACAATATAAAAAAACACAGGTTAGCAAGTTTAGAAATTATAACGGATTCTTATAGTCTTGTATAAAAACCAGCTCGTGTTAGTCCAATTGCAAATTGCTTATATAAATATGTCAAGATTATTTTTGAATAGCATGTCTTTTCTATTCCACTGAAATTAAAAGTTTCAAAAATCAAGATTTTATATTGTGCGATTTTATAAGATCTTCAAATACTCACATGTTTTTACACCATTTATATGGTAAAAGGAGCTCAACATTTTTCCACTTTTTGTGGAGACATAGAAGTCATATTCTCTTCCAGCAGTAAGGTTTTCAATTGTTATTTTACCGTCACTCTTTAAAATGAATGTTGCATTAGGTCCCTCTTTACTTGTTACATATATGCCATCAAATACTCCGATATCGGGCATGCAAACAAATAGTACCACAGCATTGCTATAGAGCACATAAGGAACTACAATTTGAACAGGCTTGGGCTCTAGAAGAAAAAAAAAATGCCACATGTTAAACCAGCCGAAAATAATTTAAGAGAAAACCACATAATGCATCTGAAGCAACTGCCCTGAGACATACTCTTGCCAAGGGCAAATTAACTGTAGCATGTCATTGTTCAGAAACAATAAACAACCCAAACTTTTAACTTTTTTTTACTGGAATCTCCTTCTCAACTACAACTGCACCAAGAAGGTAAGCAGGATAACTGGAAAACTATACAAAAATGTAGATATGGACAGGGAGATTGCCATGGAGAATGAGGTGCATTTGATGGATACAACATTGATGTGTTTAGTTTCTTCCCTTAAAGTTGGCTCTGACAGCTATGAAATAACCTATCTAGAATTTTGTCATCTGTATCATCAAAGAGGTATTAAATCTTAATCCTATGTAAAAAATTCTGGAAAAGACTTAAGACTGTTAACCTCCAAAATACTTAAATCATTTAGGAAGAAATGACAATGCAACATTTCATAAATCTAGGAAGTTGAAAGCTGCAGCCTTTATATACTACCTGTATAGGTGAATCCTGCCCATTCCTTTCACATATGCAAAAAACTTACACTGCACCGAAAGCATTTCAACATTTTGGTAAACTAAGACCCTTCAATAAACCCTTCCCTATCATTGGGAAAGATGCTTCAAAAAACAGTGCAAAGCTTTTATTTTCAGGTATTATTACTTCTAATCCTTTCCTAGCAGCCTCTCACTAATGGTAGGACAATTCTTTCTCACAGTTTTCAGAACAAATAATGTATCTCCAAAAAATCAATAATCTGTTTCAATCATTCCAATATTTTCCTATTTCAATGTGAATCACTGATTCACTCAGCTTCCTCTGCCAGTGGGAACAGGATCTCCAGCTGTTGTCCCCATCACGGTTGTCACTTGTACCAATATGTTTTCCAAGGCTGTACAGTCTTTGCAAAAATGTTAAATGTGCTATTAACAATTAGGATTGGATCTCTAGATTTCATATTTAAGTTTTGGTCCTTGGCTATTTAGCAAATTGACTTGATCCACAAAATACATTAGGTGATAGCAACAATGGTGAGACTGAAGTGTGTATTATTGTCTGTAGTTTCCACCATAAATAATGACTTACTTAAAGTGCATTGAATGGTCTTCAGTTCGCTCATAGTTCCATTTTTCACACTTGCCACAGCTATTTCATAAGCCATTCCAGGAGTTAGGTCATCAACCTTTAATTCTTCTTTGTTACTTAATAAAAACTTTTTAGTTTCACCTATGCCTGCATTAGATTTCACTTGAATGTAGGATTCCTGACACTCTTGTGGCAGCTTCCAGTGAAGGATTACACTGTCTTCTTCTACATCCTCAGGGTGAATGTAAACAGCTGTAGGTGGACTGACAGCTTGATCAAAGAAAAATATGTCAGTATAAAACCGTACATCAAACTTACTATCACTTACAATCACTTTCCAGTAATGTCTGTCAATTTGTCTTTTCTTCTAAAATGTCACTAATTTAAACCTACTGACATTTTAACCTTCATTTAATTATATCTTAAAATAATTTGCATGGCAACTACCTGTTACAGGCATATTCTATTTTCTTTTTTCTCATAACAAATAAGGACTCATTTTGTGAGTATACTCCATTCCACTGGATATGTATTTTGTGAGTATGGATATATATGGAGTAAGAAGATGACATAGTCTGCCCTAAAAATTTTGAGAAATCATGGTAATGTTTTAACTTTGCTAAAATTAGAGATTCAAACTGTAAATCAGAATTTATCAAGCAGTATATCACTTCTTTAGCTCATATCAATATCTGTAAGTAGCAAATAGATAGATAGATAGATAGATAGATAGATAGATAGATAGATAGATAGATAGATAGATAGATAGATAAAGGGATTGGTACTTTCACAATTTTGGAAGGTTCTGAAGAGTATCCCAAAAACCACAAACTGACATGGCTTCAAAAATACCTTTATGCCTTGTATTTTCAATTTAAACTCTGTCTAGTGAATTAAAACAAGTAGAAAATGGATACATCACCTGTTGTGATTAATATAGGCTTCTCATGGCAGCTTACAGTTCCTTTCTCTGCTACATTCTGTAAATATATCTGATACTGATGATAAGGTTTTACACTTCCTATGACTATTGAAGACTTGCTTTTTTCAACTGGTAACTGTTCCCAGACGTTGGTTTCAGTATCCAATATGTTGACCAGGTAGTAATGAAAAGAAACACTGTATGAATGTTGTGGAGGGTTCCATTTCAAATGTATTTCTGCAGATGAAACGTACGTAGCCTCTAACTTCTGGGAGTGCAAGGGTCCTGTTGAGTGAGATTAAGAACAGAAATACATTAATAGTTTCTCTTGCTTTTCATCAGTAATTGTGGGGTGTTTTGCTGTGTCTTTTTGTTTGTTTATTATTTTGTTTGTTTTAAATAGAGCCTGGAAACCTAACAAGACACACTTACATACAAGCTAAATACTATTAGAGCAAATCCAACAAAGCAACCTTGACAGTGTATCTGTGACAGTGAATATTGATTAACAGAGAACACAGGAAACTGTGCAATTAAAGGAAAATTATAAAAAATATATGGTTATCTGGTTATTACTGCTATTTATTTTCATAACTTACTTGTTTCTACCTTCAGAATTGGACTTAAGCTAGTCTGTGCTCCTTCTGAGTTCCTTGCTGCTAATAAGAACCTATAGTGAAGGCCTGGAGACAGCTGCCCAATTTTTGTTTGAGTTGTATTCACAGGCAAGTTAAGCATGTATGGTTTCCACTGGTCAAAATAGTACTTAAGTGTAAGTGCAAAGCCTGACTTAAGAAACTTGTCCATACTGCTCCACACAAATACTGCCTCAGTTGTCTTGACATCATGCACATCAAACATGAAGTTTTCTGGTACCAGAGGTACTGAAAAAGAACATCAAAAAAAAAGAAAAAAAAATTAAAAATCATTAAAACTCTTTTATTTTTATATTTGTATCTTTAATATAAATGTAATCAGTGCAAGACTTTTAAGAATAAATGCAAAAGATTGAAAAAATATAGTTACATTCATATTCACAAATGTATGGTAGCTGTACATAGCAGAAAAATCCTGTGAAGAGGTAGTCTGGGCCAGTGGGATCTCTCTGAAGAGCATAGCAATCAGTTTGATTTTCTGGTATCATTGACAGAGATGAGATACTGTCTTTTAGAAGATAAGGAGATCCATCTGTCCACAAAAGCTGACCTTCTTCCTAGATTGAAAAAAATGGAATTTCAACTCAGACACTTTAAGATTATATTTATAAGTTATAAAGGTTTCCCTCATTACAAGTGTATTCCTAAATATCCAAAATTTATGTACTTCATTTATACAAGTTAATTATATAGGTTTATTTTTAATAAAGATTTCAATCTAAAATTCCATCCCTTTGATTACAAAATATTACAAGATAATAATATAGCATAATATAATATAAGCCACATAAGTATGTTTCATCATTACAAACAAGACTTTAAAAATCATTATTAATCAAATAATAATCTTTATGGATAAGTTTCTAAAAAGGGTATTCACTTAAAAAATCACTCAGTCAAAAATACTCATAAATTGAGTCTGAAAACAAAAATATTTAGCTGAAAAAAACCATGGCTAGATTCACAATCAGATGAGGAAATGCTATCTTTCACCCTTCTCCTGTTTGCTGGTTTCTCGGCTGTTAGGACAGTCTCTCACACCTCACTCCAGGTTTCCAACCTTTGAGGTACTTTCTGGTTTTCCAGCAGAGCTCTACAAACACTAGGGTGGACCAACACGACTCTTTGGGAGGAAAGGTGCTTCCAGAATCTGCTGACAGCATCGCAAGGCAGGGCCCTCCAGTGGGACACACGCTCCAGTCTGCACTCCACTAACGTATTCTAACATCTACAGGGGATTTATAGAAAATCCAGAACACTTAGGCATGGCATTGGGACACTATCCAGAGGTAAAAGAACCTAAGTACTTTCAGACATGGCAAATCTGTGGTCCTACAGGCTGTGAAAGCTTTAAGTACTCCAATGGAGAAAAGTTCAGGTATTAGCATCATTTTAAGACTTCTGTTGTTTATTCTTTTATTAGAGATGCTCAGAAGAGGGGAGAGGGGGAAAAACTCAAAAAAAAAAAAAAAAGAGAGAAAATGATAAATCATGTTTGTTGAGAATAAGCCTATTTTCCAATTAATTTGTTGTGTTGAAAAAAATTAAATATTGTAATATTTTTCACTTCCCTAGAGAGCAAAGTACAACTTCAATGCTATAAAATACTTGAACTTGTCTTTCAGGAGAACTTGTGCATATAGTCTGCCATTTCAAAAATGCTACACAGAGCAGTGCATATCTTTTTAATTTTTTTAAGGTACTGGTCTTCCTAGACACTAGGGTTAATGGCAGGTACAGAAAACTATGGGATTCTACAGTGACACAAGTCTCTGCAGCAAGGCTTGCAAAAGAAAGCACAGTAAACAGTCTTTGACTACATTTTGAACTTCCTAACTGAAGAACTGCAGCAAGTGTCAGGACAGACATGAGGGTATCACCAAAGCACTCCGTTCATTCATGCACTGACCTACATCTACAGGGTCTCTGTTGCATTCCACAGAATGATCACCCTCATCAGGAAGGGTTTGAATTCAGATACAGACCAAAATATGGTTAAAGAAGGAGAAACTGTGAGAACACAAATGCTACAGAACTAATCTTGCTCACAGTGCTGCCTATTTTTATCACTGGCACAGTACTTGGCAGTTTTCCTAAGCCTGCTGAAATCTTCTGAGTAGGTTATAGCCCCAGCTTTAACCTACTCAGAACTTACTTTCTTTTTAACTTACTTTCAGCAAGTATTTCAAGTCCTGGGGTTCTTGGAGAAAATTTTTGAAATTTATTTTTGAAAACAGAGATTTAGCTTCCTAATGCTTCAAACACAAGTGAGAAAGCAAAAATAATTGAATCTGCAATTCAAATCTCAGATTTTAAAGAAACCCTGCAATTCATACTGTATGTCCTATGATACCTGAACTCTTGAGGTAAGTGCAATTTGGTGCAAGTACAATTTGGAATTCTCATAAGATGAGAACAGATGACAACCATGAGCAGACATGTTCAGACAGCACTTGAACACACTAATTAAATACAAATATTTAGGAAATATGTTCTTGTAAAACAAGCATTTTATTATTATACCTTGCTATTCTTAAAACATGGTTCTCATCTAGTTCATTTTACAGGCTGACTCCCACAAACATCAAAATGCATGTAATGATTAAACAGTTGACTAACAGTCAAATTTCAAACTGGTAATTGACTTTCCTGTGTAATCAGAGCTTAATAAACTACAACCTTCTAGTATCTTTCCAACTTGCAAAAATATAATGCTTCTGACAGCGTCTTACAAATACTACCTTATTTCTAAAATACCCAGTTGCTTACAAGGAATATCACTACAATGTAAAACTTACAGCAATTTGAGAAGTGACTTTGGATTCCTATTAACAAAATAACATCACATGTAAAGTGCATATATTCCTGGTGTTTTACTAACCAGGATGGTTACAGTGCTTCTCTAACCTAGACAGATTGGTGTTTCCCCAGTCTGCATGCTATCCCACTCTGACTTGTTTGCGTAGCCCCAATATTTAACAGAGTCTACAAAAAGGAAATTTTCTATCTCTATGACATGTAGTCTGACACTTACCATTCCTGTTCTGACACATAAAGTTCGCTTTGGTTTTACTATTTTCTCAGTAAAATAATTTTATAATAATTTTACCAAAACAATATTAAAATTAAATTTCAGGATGCAGATGTTCTAAAACAAAAACCACTGGCTTTCTCCCAACCTTCTATACTCAGCACAAAATAAGTTTTCACTAAACCAAATCACAGAAGCCTGGGTCCCACATTTCTCGCACAGTGCCTCCATCTTTCCAAGAGCTTTCCCAATACTTTCATTTATGTCCATAGTTCTTCCCAAACCACGCACACCACACCACACTGAATCCTTTTATAACAGCAGATGTGGCATTAAGAACTTTCACATCCCAAATACAAGGAACAGGAAATATTTTACAAGAAACACCTTGCTCCATCTATACTGGACAGACCTTGCTAAACTCAACACTCAACACTTCAGACCTGCATCAAAACTGAGAAAGCCAACCCCAGACTTCGATAGCCATAGTAACAGGTGTGTAGACCGAGATTTAAAATCTGGTAATACAGCACCACCTACAGGCAAAATTATATCCCCAGGAAATAAATAACACGCACTCATACACACATGAAATTACAGGTTGAGTATACACTGTGGGGTTTTTTTCCCCAGCTGTGGCAGTCTAAATAGTCTCAGTATTTCTAAATAGGAAGAAACAATGATTCTTCATCTAATTGATAATAACTATATGAACAAATGACCAATATACTGCTTAGCAATTTTTATTCCAAAGGATTGGCTCCTCTATTTCAAAAGTCTCCTGCTTCCATATCTGTAATAACAATGATCATAAAATATACTGACCTTTAGGTCATTAAGACCTGTCCATAACATGATTATTTGACTAATTTTCTGGAGATATGACAACACAAACCCATGTTCTTCTTCACTCCCTATGTCAAGAAGATGTGCCCCTTGTGAAGAGGTTTCACAGGTTTGTTGCGCCACCTTCCATGGTTTGCTCTCCTTACCCATTTGGTAGCAGCTGCTCTGGAATGCTACCCACCCTTGGGAACACGTGCCTGTAGGTGAACAAGGACAGGATTTTAAAGATATGCTGTGTTACTCACAGCACTGGTGCTGATTTCTTATAATTACACAGATATTTTGAGGACAGTAGCATTGAATTAAGTCATTATTTCAACTCCGAAAACATTCAGTGATTATAAACCAACACTCCTTCAAAATCCTGAGTGTTTAAAAGAAATCTGTTTGTCTGAATTAAAAGCTACAACTGCAACCCAGTGACCCAGTGAAGAAAAAAAAAAAAAAAAAAGATCCATTAATCTTTTTCATACTCTAGAAAATAAATTAGTTTTTAAGTTTAGTTTCTGATGATTCAATTTTTTAAATTATAAAAGTGAATTTAGCAAATCATTTACTTTTAATATCTTCTTGAGTTTAGGAAAATAATTATTTCCTTGAATTTGATTGCATATTACCCTTTCTTTTGTGTATCTAATTTTAAAGATTCTAAGTTGCATTATGTAACTGTAGCACATGTAAAGGAATGAGGATACACGACCAAGCCACAACATCCTTAGAATCACAGCGCTTCTAAGAAAACAGCACAGCTAAGCTTGCCACTCAACAATTAAAATCCCATCATTTCGAATGCTTTAGAAAGTGCTCCAAATCCTTATCAAACTCAGGACTTTCTTTGCCTTTTCATGGAAACTACATAGCAAATTCAACCCATACACTCCAATAAATACAAGGCTTAAATTCAGCATTGACTTCACTCTGTATTAGACTGCAAAAATATAGTAAAGATATCTGCACATGCAAATTTTAATTCTTGCTCCTAAAATACTAAGTATTAATTAGAAATAACCTCCCTTCCTATGTTATTAGCATTCAATTTATTTCCTCTTTCTAGAAATAGCATCCATATCTACTAAAATATGCAAAATATATAGAGGATTTTACAATTTACTCTTAACCCTTCTAGAAAATATGTAGTACTAACTTGCATTCACTGTGACTACAGAAAACTGTAATATATACCTGTTTCAGCTTGAATATCCAGTGTTTGAGACACATTTACAAATTCAGGATTTAATTGTTCAAATATAAACTTAAATGTATAAATGGTGGCAGGTTTCAAATTTCTCCATACAAAAAATCCACTGGATCTTTTTATAATCTGAGAAGTACCATTTAGGAAAAGAGAAACTGAAAATTCTTTGATCATCATACTCCAATCAAAAGACACTGTAGTAGCTGTCACATATGTTTTGATGTCATTTTCTGAAATTCCACCTAGTAGACAACGAAAAAATAGTGTTTGCCACAAAGAAATAATTAACTCAAACTTTTATTTCATCAACATTATTACTTTTTTTTTTTTTTTTTTGAGAAATATGAGGGATAGCCCCAGTAGAGAAGGAAATGCAGTGTCATTTAAGAAAGTCATGTTTTCCTTTATTTTCATGGTATGTTAATTTATATCTGAAGCAAGCAGAGATAAAAGTGCACATTTTCAGGAGTGTTTTAACAGTAAAAGTACATATTTGGATAAAATAACAGTTAAGTAATAGACACTAAGTGCAGTAACGCATTAGCAGTATAACCATTTCCTGCAGCTTGCTGAATTTTCTTTCATCAGTTGATGACTCCTGCACTGCTTTCAACTTACTATTTTTTTTCCCAACTATGTTGTTTGAATTCAGACACAAGGCTGTATTCCAAAGCTATGCAATAGTATGAGCTTGCAATGTGTACAAAGGTAGCGCTATAAACTATTTTAATTGACAAATTTAGGATTGGAAAGCCCCTTCATTCTGGTAACCAGTGGGACTTGTGGTCCTGAATGGATTTAGAGGTATAAATGATGTTTTTATAAATTCAGTGGCTAAATTCATACATTCTAATGCTGAAAGTCCATCCCAGTTAGTCACAGTGCTAAGCTCTTCAAGATGCTGATCAATACTTTTTAAGGAGGACTGTTATAAAGTTGAAACTTTTTTTTTAAATTTATATAAGACAATGACCCTATGTTATTTTGAAATTGCCAGGCTTTAGTAACTTTTTCCATGGTCCTCTTTTATAAATTGCTTCTCCTAGAATTTCTAGTATAGCAAAACCTGTAATATTTAAAAATCTCACAAACTTTTATATCAGTCCCATATTTTAGAATTGTTACACTAACTAAACACATCATATAAAATTTTTCCTTCAACGCTTCATGGCTGAAAACATACACCAATACAAAGTTTCTAAATACATGGGTAACCTTGAGATCTGAACCCCTACTTTTTAATCTTCAGTATTAGACTAACTATAAAGATACTAAAATGTTTTTGTGTTACTCAACTTACGTGTTTTAAATGATTTTACGCTTAGGATTTGGCCGTTTTTCAGGGATTCTATTGTAATATCATACTTCCTATTTTCCTCAAGCAGGACTGTAGTACTGACAGGTTTCTGTTCAAGTTTAGAAATGTTTCTTACATTCTGCAAGTCAAAAGAATTTCTGAATATAGTGAAAGTAATAAAAATACAGTTTATAAGTGATCTATGAAGCTTTTAGAAGGAGAGCTTACATTGCTTCACATCAAATTGAGGCTGCAGTTACACTGCAAAACATACAATGCTTTTGAAACAAAGCCTGTTAGAAATCACATTAATAACAAATACCTTCATATTAAAATCCCCATATTTTCTTCAATTCCAGAACATCCTGAGCTCAAAATAAGAACAATGACTTCCCTCTGAGATCTAGGGGTAGTGTGTGCATCTCCTGGGGAAGTTAAACTCCTCCTTCAAACCACAGTACCTTGAAGAACTTGCATATTCTTAACTTTGAGCATATGACTATGCATCCTGATTCAACAGGATACTCAAGGGTCTTTTGAATCCCACTGGCTTCAGTAGGACTCTGTAAGAGTACACATAAATGACATGAATTAAAAAATCTAATAAATTTTTTCCCAAATTTTCTCTTTATTTGCTATTTTACTTTTTTTTTTTTTTTAGAAAAAAAAAAAAAAAACCAAAAAACAAGCTTATGGTCCTATTAATTACTGCTACCTACAGCTTACATAACATGGAACAATTTATTGCTTAGATTGATGAAATATACTTTTTGACTGAAAGCATCTGCTTGCTGGTATCTCAGAATATAATAGTCTGGATCCTCTCCTTTAGGCAGTTCAGTCCACTCCATCAAAACTATTCTAGCAGGCCTTTTCCCTTGGTCACAGTCTACACACTGTGCGCCCTGTAACGCAAACATACATGAATTCAACTTAGTACAAAATGCAGCAAACACTCCTCTAAATAATAATAACTATTATTATTAAATAATTCAACTCTGTCAATGTTAATTAATTTTACCTAGAACTTGTCAGCTAGCAATTGTTTGTACATGGACCAGTATCATCAACTCTACTGTGAGACACACAGAGACCTCCTAATATTTTACAAGTTCTGCAGGTACAGATCCTAGTTTTCTTTCTCTCTCCAGAGGCGGAAAAATCATATCAGCTGACCCAAACATGACAGAAACCTGCCGTCATCTTCTATTAAAAACAATGTCAGAAATTCCACTTGCAATTTCCATACTGCAACCACAGTTACAAGCAATCAGGAGCTGGAGGTCTCAGTCCTACTCTTACATTGCACGTTAAAAACTTCAGTGGCATAACTTTCAAAATTTTCAACTATTTCAGAACAAAAAACAACCACTTTGAAGTGGTAAAGAAAGAATTAATTAAATACCTCCCTAGGTATCTAATTTAGCCATGGCAATGCGAATTTCATTCAGTGCTTCAGCTTCCTGCAGAAGGGAACTCATTCTAGACACAAGTTTTCTGCATTTTTGACACTACCTTTTTGACAATTTTACCTGTCTTCAAAGGCCTTTGGGTTAACACTTCAGAGAAGCAGCTTCCTTCTCTGAATTTGATTTTGAACCAGACTTATGGTCTGCTTTGATCTAGTTTAAGATAAACCTGAGTCAGATCTAACATGCAAAGAAATCGGTGAATGTGATGCCCATCCCTACCCCAAAACATTTATAAAACACTGCAGTTCTGTCTTTTGTGGTCCATTTTTGCTTTGTTAATGAATTCAGATGACAAATGCCATTTTGGCAATAAAATTAAAATCTAGTTCAGAAAAATAAACCAAAATAAAAATCAAATATGAACCCCTAGGACAATAAAATAAAAGTTAGGAGGTTTATTATTGTATTATTTTGTGTTGTTCTGTAAAGCAATGTACCATGCACAAAAAAAAACAACAACCAAAAAAAAACCCCACACCCAAAAAAACCCCCACACCCCAAAAAACCCAAACCAAACCAAAACCATAAAAAGCAAAAAAACTCATTTATTTTTTTTAAGTACAATTCACTCTGAAATTCAGTTTGGCTTGACATAACTTCCTTTAACTAATGAACAACTAACATAACTATAAATCTATGATTATCTCAATGTTCAGAGTTTAGATTATATATTGTGAAATATAAATTTTATAAAGCTTATAAAGCCTTTAAACTCTATAAATCTTTTACAAGATGGTATATACCACCTTGGGAAGGAACTGTCACAGTAGACCTATTGATGACATACACAAAATTGTTTAAGGAATATTTTTCCAGGAAAATTTGCAAATTTTTAATTCAGTATGTTGAGTGTATAGCTGGCCCACATTCCCTGAAAACACAATCTGTCCAGCCCAGACAATTCAAAGGGTAGGAAAATCTGATTTTAGAAATAAAAAATATATATTCAGCAATAATTGAATTAACCATTTTTAATAATTTTCCACCAGCAGCAATTGCATGCCATTTTACTATAAATAAATACATCCTACTTAGACCTAAAAACCAAGAAATGCATTTTTAAGTGTACACAAAAATTTTTCCATACTTATACCTAATGAGAGGGATTTAGAATGTACTTTTTTTGTTGCCAGCACCTTGCCATCACTTTTTAGGCCCTTATCTAAAGACTGAAGCAATTTAAAAAATAAAACCAGAATTATTAAACTGACCAAAAAGACCTAAGGTTCAAACCTATCTTCAGGCTAGCTACACAGGAGCCAGGGAGACCTAAACAACAAACAACCTACTGACTTCTGTCATCAACTGTGCCTCAACATAAGACTCAAATAGGCTTCTCAGTCTGAAAAAGAGGCACTTGAGGGGAAATACAGCAGAGATCGATAAAATCTTGAGCAGCCAGAAGTGTGCAGAGATTGATTTTCATCTTCTCTTCAAGTACAAGCACTGTGATAGAGGAAACACAGCTGGTGCGCTCCAGATTTAAAGCAGAGGGGGGAAAAAAGACAGTCATTCACAAAATAAGTAGTTTATCTGACAAGGCTTAAAATGAGTACTAAAAGTTTCGAGAGGTGTCAGAGAAGGCCCATTCATGACTGCAGAAGTTCAAGTTCATAGAAGAGAGCTACAATGAAGCTCAGAAATGACACTGCAGATACACTCATTTCAAGAAGTCAATAAGATGCAAATAGTGGAAAACTGACACAGTGTAGGGAATTTTCTTATGCTATTCTTACAGTCCTCCCCAAGGGTCTGCTTTTTACCACTGTCAGAGGTATGATAATGAACCCATCAAAGCTTTTAATTTGTACCATACCTGTCTAAGTGGTCACTTAAAGATCCTGTGATCTCTTGCTTCTTCTGCAGAACAACATTAAACCCAAAGCAGCAGGCAATAATGCAGATTAAAGATCTCATATAAACTTATGACTATTTAAATAGAAAGACTGGGAATGTTCAGTAGCACTAAATGAGAGCTCCCTGTGAACAGGGGTGAGAACATTGGGGAAAAAAAACCAGTCCAAATCACAAACCATCAATTTTCAACATTTACTTCAACTAGTTATCCACCCCCAAAACCAGAATATTTTCCTTACCTTAAATAAATATTTTAACAAAAGCAGCAAAAGAATTGGTTGATCCATAGAGAAAGAAATGTTAGTAGTCCCAGTATCTCTTAAGTACTTGTATCACCACTTTGCTTCAAAGCAAAATCATGTCAGAATATCCTAAGGGAAAAACTAATACACACATTTATACTTCACATGAATGCAGAGGCAACCAATCGTGCACCCGAGATATGTCTTTGCTCTGGCCCTGCCTCTTCCCAAGCCTCATATCAACTTTCCTAAGATCCTTTAATTTCAGTGAACTGTGGGTGTGTCTGTTGTTCACTAGTCATTTAAAAACCCCCTCAGTGTAAAAAATTGTTTTTAGTTTATGTGTGATTGCCATATCGAAATTCATTGCAATCACTTGATTATTTTCCTTCAGACTCTGGTTGTTTTCTACAGTACACCTTTCTATCCAGATGTTCTATGGTCAGTGAACAAAATAAGCCTGAAAACACTTTTCTGCAGAATTACTAAGCACAGCTGCATAACCACTGGTATGTCTTATGACCTTATAGAAGTCCCAGACAAAGTCACCAGTATAAGCAACTACAAATAAAGAATAGACAAGAATTCATAGCAGTAGGACCACTGATCTATTTCCCAAAGGCTGCTGAACAAGAACTTGGCTCAGAAAAAATATACTGGGTGACAGTCATCCTTGGCCAGATCCGAAGCAGCAATTTCAGAGTTGAACTTACCTCAATATAATTCCTAGTGCCCTAACCTTTCCCCAAATAACATTTTTAATAAAAATTAGTTTTCCATTGTGCTTTTTGGAATTAATTCTGTTTAATAAACTGATAAAAACTGTTTATGGATTATAAAATAGATAAAAATCAATGCCATGGTATACATGTACCATAAAAAAGAGCAATAATCATATTATAGACTTTGTGTTTTCTTAGGTGCTATCATCATGCCATACTTCTGCCTTGAGATACTATTTTGTTTTTCAGTGGGCTGTTCCAGATTTTTGCTAAAGCCTATATCCCACTAAACTGTGAATTGTAAAATAAGGAATAAAATTTTCAACTAAAGCTTTATTTAGAACTTGTAGTAAACAAGGCAGGCTTACTCTTACCAGAAAAATACCATTTTGAAGCTTTTACATTATCCAGACTCAAAGACACATATAGTAAAACAAAAGCTGCTGCAATGAAACCCCTGATCTCCATACACAGAGTCAATCCCCCTGTCAACACAGCAGAGCAGATGGATGTAATCACCTGAATGCTATTTTTAGCTATCAATTTATTTAGTTTCAGAAGTAAGCTACTGCCTATTCAGCTGTTTTGCAAAGCAGGCATGCTCAACTTTTTTTTTTCCCAGAGCAATTTGTAATCATCAGGCACAAAGAGAAACTTTATTAACAAAGTGATTTTCAAGACACCAGGAGCCCTCTCTGTGTTAACCCCAATAAATTAAGTGTTCGTGGCACATTCCACCTTAATCAAAAGAACACTCCCCTAAACATAAACACATTCCTTTGATTCAGCATTTCTGGTGATTAAGTCGTGACACCATTCACTACTGGTTTTCTCCAGTGTGACATCAGTACAGAATCAGCTCTTCAAGCCCCCCATACAGAAACTACTCATAAAACTAGAAACTACACGTATAAGACATTTTTTCAGACTATCTCAATGAAGCAAGATTCTCATATCTCTGATCTTAGGAAATCATTTACCGCTGATTCTAGTAGATATAGGACTACCTAATTGGTCTACATTTAGAATTCTTTTTCCAAATAGGCGACAATGACAGTTCTTAAATGATCAGTGTATGGCTGCCAAGATCTAGTCAATCTACCTTATTTGCTACAGTCCATTGTCCTTCAGCTCTGAATATACCTTTCCTCCCTAAACTCTGGTGACCTGTTAATGGAGAGATATTTTTTTAAGTTTTCTTATTCTATAGGCAGCTTGCACATTCCACTTGACATGAAAAGTTTAGACAAAATTTAGAACACAGTATTACACACAAACCATCTCCACCATAACCTTTTCTCACTAAATCCCTTTCCTCTCTTGCATTAATATGTTGAAGTCTGTCTATCCCTCAAAAGATTTTTTTACTTACATATTGTGAATGTTTTTTGAAAATATATTCCAGAGAATAGCTGGGAGTGTGTAACTGTACAAATTTTCTACTAATGTTCTGGCCTACATGCTTCCTCCTTCATGATGGTTATACTGCTATGGACATGTGTGACAACTCATTTATGTTTTGTCCCCTACAACAGGCTCCTATGGGATTTTTCCTTCGGACATATACCCATACATGATTACAGCAGCAGCATCTCGAGGTAACATCTGAAAAAGGTTTTGATGAGACAGAACTTGGAAAAATTAGTTCAAATCAATGTTTTCCATTGCCACAGTATTCCTGAGTGGTATCTACATGTTTATTTGGCAGTAAGTTTTTACACAAAGGTGAATCACTGTAGTATTCTGAAATTGGATTTATCCTTTAAATTCTTGTAAAAGGCAAGATGGAAGAAAAAGAGGTGAAAAGAATTAAACAGAACTAATGAATAATAATAAAATAATTATAAAAATCGATTACAGTTGCTGTAAGCTGAGTTTATCAGTAAGGCAGAAGTTCAAGAGAAAAAAAAACTGTGTCAGGAAAAATGGATTGTGAAAGAAGGGGGAAAGGAGCCACATCTGAAACAGAATTTTGTCACTGCTAAATCACTGTGAACAGCACAGTGATCATTTGTAATCCCAGAGTGGGTAGCTGTAAATGCCTCTGCCTCTCAGTATATTATGTGGCCTTTAACCGTGTTCAAACACCAAAACTCAAGGCTGATCCTGCCCTAAAATTCCACAAATATACAGGAGCATGTATTTGGGAAGAGGTCTGTCTGCAATGTGGAAATAAATCATGCTAATGAATTATGCTTTACTTTTTATTTGTAGTATACAGATTTGGCTAGGTAAAAAAAAAATGGGAATATTAGTGCCTCTATATCTGTACTCTCAAATTTTATTAATGAAAACACACAGTAAGTGGCTTATACCTAGTATTAAAAGCTGTGCTTCAAATTCCAATTGTACACTGGGGCTATAGTTGGCCCTAACAAATTACCTGGTAAAAAGGCAATGGGATTATAACAGTCTAAAATAAATAATATGGCGGAGACTTATCATTTTACAGAAGCACATTCAGGTACAATCTGATTCTAAGAGTAGAGACATTTTTATGTTTAGCCCTAAAATATCTGCATAGTTTTATGGCAAAGCCCTTATATTGTGTGAATTCTTTTCAAGCACATGTAGGAGAACAGAACAGTGGAAATGTAGGAGTAAAGGGCCACTGGAAGCAGTTGCAAATGGGAGAAATGACAAGGCATGGTGGGACTGCAGCACAAGGCCTCCACTCCATCGTGCACAGTTCCTTGTATTTTTCAATGACAGTGTAGGAGTTTCAGGAGCATGCCTTCCCAGCCTCCCTTTTAGGGGAGTAGAAGTTATGCTAGCCACAGTTTCAGAGTGGGTAAAAGGGAGGGTATTCTGTGGGTGTTGAAGCTCTTTTGGTCAATAATAAGCAGACCAATTAATTTTGGTATTTAACTAAATAAGGTTTGAGTTAGATCAGCTTTCCAAAGCGGCTCACAAGACACATGTGCAGACAGAGTTATGCAAAATCTGAGGATCGGGCTTAAGGCAGGAATGCAGAGCTGGGACTTGAGAAAGCCAGGATGGAACCATAAACTGCATATGTGGTTATGTGTAGGTTGCAGACGGAGGAAACTTGGAGCAGAACAGTCCTGCCACACTGCAGGCTCATTCAAATCGCCTCTCTGGGTCAAGGCCTGCAAGGACTAGTTCATGTTATATAAAACACATCACAGTCTGACAGTGTCACCTTCCTGGAGGAAAAAGGGCTGGGTGGGCTGTCCAGGAAATGGTTCACGGGTTTTAATAGATGTTTGCTTTCTGACAAGGTCAAAGCAGCTGGAGTTTGAAGTTTAACTGTAAAATGAAATACAATCTTAGAGCCACCCTATCCAGCTCCCACTGAAGATGTAAGATTTTGTTGCAGGCTTCAGGGAGAATCCTGACAGAGTTCCTACTGATTGTTGAATTTAAAAATGCAAGTTGTCTAAGTGGGACAAAAAATAGTTTAGTATCATTTATCTTATTGCAGGCTGTCATGAAGTTAATTTTAAACATAACTTGTTCTATCATTTCCAGGCTTTCCTAAGGTTTTGCATTAGCATTCATCTGAGCAGCAAAGCTTAATTAATTGCATCAACACTGAATTATTATCACTCTGCAAAATAATGTTTATTAAATTCTTTTGAATTACAAGTACAGTTCTAAATCTTAGAAAAGCAAATGGCTTACATGGCTTATAAAAGGCCACAGCTGTTCAGTAAAAATGTTTGATGATTATAATGAAAAATACTATATTTTGAGAGCTTCCTTTTTATCAAATGCTAAATTCATTAAGTAGATTTGGGCCAAACTCTCCTAATTCAAGTATAGGAACCTACCTCTATCTCCAAAAATCAAAAGTACGGTGTGTTTTTTTTTTAAGCTGTCCTTTAATTTGCTGTACAAGTACACCAACATTACAGGCATGACTATGATTCAACTTCTATTTCTTGCCTGCATGAAGAGTTTCTGTGCAAAAATTCTGACAGCAATATCAGAGAATATTTTGGTTCTAGGCCCTGGAATATAATACAACTTGAAATATCTGCCTTACAAATCATAACAACATGCAGATGAAGCATAGGCTTTCTCAAAGTGTCACTTTATTTTGATCACTAGTTGATCATTATGTCCTTATAATGGTTAAATATTTTGCTGATATTTTACAATGGATTACTCTTTAATTTTTAAATCAAGTCACTATTTTTAATGATATGGATGAGTAGATGAGTCTTGTTAACAACAACAGATTTCTCTGTATGAGCTGTTTTTCTTTGTAAGTCAATAAACAGAGTGTAGCAAACAATTAAAGATTTGTCACACAAAGTAGAAAAATACCCTTGGTTTTTAAGGCAGTTTTAATTGCTATATTTTAATAACCCATGTGATAATCCAGCCTTTTCGTAATTAAATGATGACAGCTTGGAATAAAAACTGTCAGAAGATTTTCAAACTTTTGGAAAAGAGTTTCAATTTTGAAATTGAATTATTAAATTGAATTGGAAAAAATTGTTAAAATTGTTGAATTATTAACACAGTTAAAAATTGTGTTATTTGATAAGGAAAATTGATAAGGAAAATACTGTCATAATTAATATAATTTTCATCTAGTGAGTTTATAAAGCAAAGTAGTCTTCTAAAAACAAGCTTGAACTTCCATCCTTTATTTTTAAATGCAGGTTATGTACTATGTTGAGTAAAAGGGAGATGATATTCACCTTAGGTGATGAATCATGGATATTTACAATTTGATTGAACATGAATAACTCATTTAAGTCCTTCAAAACATTTATTTTAACTGACTTATTTTTCCTGGACTCAAAAATTATGAATCCTAAATTCAGGCAATAGTCTAAATATCTTTATTGAAAAAAAAAAATACTGAACACAAATCTTCAGACTGGAAAACAAAGACAAAACCTATTATGAATATTTAAGATGTGCAACATCGTGGGGTTTTTAAAATAAATATATATACATATAATCTTATTCTATACTAGCAAACGGCCAATTTCTTATCTGTGAAAAGTGAAAAAATGGATATAAAATGGAAACCATCGCAGCAGAAATGGCTTTCAGACATTTTAAAGGCACAAAAGCTATGACTCTTCAGCCTTTGCATAGTAATGCTTCATATTTATAATATACATAAAAATTAAATATACGCCTAAGGTTTCAAGATATTATGATTCTGCTTTATACTCTGGACATTTCCTACAAGTACTTACAGATTGCAGTCATGTTGTTTCTCAGTGACTTACAGTGTAAGCAGAATCCAATCATTGACAACAGCTTAATGGACAAAAGATAGATTTTTGAGGAAGGTAACAAAAGATTACAGTTGAACCCACTATTTTTAAAATAAGTTAATTCAGTTATTTTCAAAATCCTAATAGGCTTCTTTTTCATTTAAACATGGGACTGGTGATGGTTTTCAACCAGAGGCCTCTAAGTAAATGAACCACTGAGAAATTATTTGAGAAATTCTCCACTTTGATAGGTAGCTGTGACCCAAAATTTTAAAACACTGAAAATACTAACCATATTAACCAGCTTTTTTCACCACCTCATCAGAAAGCCACTGAGTAGAAATAAATGATGGATGAACTACACCTTGTTCCAAAGGATTAATGTTTTTCTTTCTACTCTTGCCAATATTTTCAAAGACAATTTGAAGAACAACAAGCAACATCTTTGCTAAATTTGGGGAAAGTTACGTTATAAAGTATAACTGGTGCCTTTTTTTTATTTCCCTGCAGAATACTATACCCATCCATGACCAAAAAACTGTGTCTGGTGAAAGCTAAACCATGTCCACAGTAATGTTCAGTTCCATTGGCATGAGCAGTCTATAGGCTCTTGAATGACGTACATAATTTCGGTGCCATTTCCTGAGCAGCGCAAGGGCACAGTCAGGACTCGTGTTCCAATTTCTCGACAACATTTACAGAATCTTAGATGGCTATCAATATTGACATTGAAAATTGTTGCAGACGGGCATTTTCCATCACAAGAAGCCACATTTATCTATGAGTAAAATAAAAGAAAATAAGAATAAGAATTAAAACTAGATATCTCAAATTTTATTATAAAAATATTACATTTCAAAGTTCTTTGTGATTAAAACCTATTTTTACATTTGAAAAGGAGTCTGGTCTTAAGAATTATTTTTCCTTGTAAAATTCATTCATTCTATGTTTAGCCACATATTTTAAATATTTTTTTAATTAAACTTTTTGTTATTGTTTAATCATGTGTTTTGTTTCAAACTTGCACTGTGGATACCAAAACTGAATCCTCATTTACAAATTAAAAACTTCAGAACAGCACAGCTGAATCCATATCTTTTCATGTTCACTGATAAAAAGTTAAATTCGTTAAAGTAAAATGAAGGGAAGTTTATCCTTCTCCTTGAAAGAGGAAAAGCATATCAGTGCAAAAGCTTTTCCTTTTCTTATTTATACCGTTTGTGATTCAGGGCTGTGTTATCACTCAAAGGCATATATCCAAAAAGTAGATGCAGTAACAAACCAGCTAGGGCACATACTAGCTAGAAAATCATTTGCGCTTTAGACTTCAGCAGAGCAAAGTTTTCTCTCACTGTTACATTATGTGAAGAATTTTTATGCTGATGTGTTGACAAAAAAAAAAAAAAATTATACTTTTTAATTAAACTTAAGCAGAATTGAAATGCTAGGAAACCAAGGATGGCTATACTAGGTGTAGTTCTCTCTGTGACAGACTTAAGTCTGATTTCTTCTGCGGTGTCTATGAAAGACACTTTGAGCTATTCTCTTCCAAGCCTGTGATGAAATGTGTCATACCCATACAAATTAGACCAAAAGAATACTCTTATAACTTTGAATTTTCCTGAGATTTTACAGGGGTAAAAAACCCCTTTGTCCTAAGCACTAGTAATCCCAGTTATTAATTTATCAAATGTAATCATACTCAGCCCTACCCAAAGTTTGAGAACAGCAATCTAGCCGAGAGCACGTGTACTTCCCATGCAGATGCCACCATTCGATGGGCCAAAATTACATGATGGAAAAAGAGTGCCAGTGGGGGAGCTGGAGAGGAAAGGAACGGGAATTTAGGGTAGGAGGACAGGAAAATCTGGAGGTGCTTCTGAGTAAAAGGTAAGAGAATCTGGACTGTTTGAAGGATATGCAGCCACCAAGGAAATTGGGAGCAAGGAGATACTGAGAAAAGGGGTCTCTAATACAAACAGAGGTGGTATGGCGGCAGGTCTTTTTGGAAGGTGTGTAGAGAGGGAAGAAAGGATAAAGAATTTACAACAGAAAGATGAAAAGGGAGGCTTCATTTCTTGTGCCATTGAAGACATGACTTGGCCAACATTCTTGTTGCTCTTCTCTGCATGCTTTAGTTCCGCCGCAATGTAGAGGGACAACAGCTGAACAGAGCCCTATCTTGTACTGCAGCACTGATTCATAAAAGATACTAGAATGAGTTTGCTTCCACTGCCTATCCATTTGCCTAAATGCCATAGCTCTTAGTTAGCCTTGTCTGCAGGAAAGTAGAGATTTTCACAGAACTGGATGAAAGCATGCTATGAGAGGGAGAAGACAGAGAGCATAAGGGTCTTCAGAGAGGAATGCAGCAGTGTTCCATCACATTTTTAGTTGAAACATTTCTGCTCCTCTTTTAGAGCAGGATATTATGTCACACCAAAGAGTTCAGTGCCTTCATTAGGTGAAGCAATGATGGTAAGTATTTTTCATTTGAAAAATGAAAAATACTTACCAGATGTTTCTCCAGGTAGGAGGGCTCAGTCTTACAGTAATAGAAATAGCCAGTTCTACTCCATTTATGGTAGGATAACATTCCTAGAGTCAAGGGTTTGCTTTCGAGAAGAAAGCAGCATTTTTTTTGTTGCTTGTTGTTAGCTATAACCAAATTCTTAATGCTTGGCATGGTATGCCATAGGCCCAGCATTGAAATTTTATGCTTACCGGGCTTTGACTTATACAGTCATTTTTTCTTATGGTTGTCCTGATTGTTATTTTCTGGCAAATCCTTTCTTCCTTTTTGCCTGATAAAATACAAAAAATACATACTGAATCAATATATCATCTGTAATGTATTTGCTTCTTTAAAAAGTAAAAATATTAACATAATTTAAATAGTTACACTTTGTTTTCATTAATGTACACACAGAAACTATTACTTACATAATTTTCTTTTTAAATCTAATATACTAATATATAGTTCCTGTGCAGTATTACCTATTTTTAGGCAGCACATATGAGCACCAAATGCCCCAATAAGCTATACATTTTTTTTAAATATTAAACTATGAATGTGTTTTTAAATTGCCCATATGGAAAGAGAAATACAAGCAATTAGAAAAAAATGTATTGAGCAATTTGAATAATATTAGAATTAATTCTGTTTTATTGGAAATGTTGAATGCAAATAGGATTTTTATCCTGCCTTTTATAAAATTTTCAGAACTTAACATTTGAGAAGGTGAAGGTGTGAGTGTGATTACAATCTTCATGCTATTTTGTATGATTAAATATAATTATATTGTGTCAATATATTTTTGAGCAATATGTCCTTCAAGGAAGCCTTGAAAAAGAGACATGAATTTGCTAAATATGGTGCACTTTTCATTGCCAGATTTGAAGCATGTAGCACATTCAGTCAGCATACAGATCTAGGATGAGGGAAATACTGAATTTTTATGTTCAGTCTTGGAGATATTGATAGGAGGGTTTTGAGGTTTTTTTATTTGAAAAATAAAGCTGTACAGTGAAAAGCCATTTTTGACATTGTAAAGGTCATGATATGGTACTGAAACAATTAAACATACAGTTTTTCATGCTTCACTCTGTATCAGATCATTATTACTATCTGTGTAGCATCAGTTATTTAGATCTCCTGATCCACTGCCCATCAAAATGATCTGCTAGTTTTGCTGTGTAACCATTCTGGATGTGGAGCATATAAAATAATAAGCACTATTCAGTAGTTTCTTGACCTTCCTTCAAGGCTGGGTGTACAGAAAAACTACTCCTCCCCAGAAGCTTGAGACCACTTTTATAAGATAAATGATCTCTGAGTAACCAAGATATTCTACAACCACAGCTCCATTAAGTACCAAAAAATTAGGTTGGCTGCAGAGTACAGCTAGATTTTAACCTGTGAATTGAAGAATCAAACAGAATTCTGTTACTGGATTCACAGATCGCTGTATGAGCAAAGTTGTTGGACTATAACATCTCTCCTTCCTCAGAAACACTTAAAATCATTCTGTGATGTTTCAATCTGAAAGTGTTTGACAGCTTGAGTATGCATAGACAGTACAATCTTTGTACTGCCACAAGTCATACAGAGATGTATATCTAATATTTCAGCTTATAAAGTGCTGATATCTTATGGAAGCTCTGCTGCAACACTTTCCTCTCTCCCACCTCGAACTGTAAAGATCTGCATTTCAGTATCAGATGTGCTTTGTTTACTCACTCCTTATCTGAGGAAGGAGTTTCTGTGACTCACCTATCCTAAAAATCAATGAATTATGAGTGTACTGCAACAGTTCTGCAACATTCTGTAATTTCTGGTATAGAAAGTGTATATTGCTGTAGGGTTGTAATTGCATGTATTGTGTCCCCCTCCCCACCTCTGCCCTCAATATTTTTGTAGCTTTGTAAGACATTATTTGTGACAAAGAGGAAATACAGCATAAACCCATACTGCAAAGGTGAGAACAGACAGTAACGCACACTCTTGCTCAATTTTAAGGCAAAAAAGATTTCCGTCATAAAATTTAGAGACTTGGGATCAGATTTCGAATCTCTTGGTAACAGTATTCAGAATTTTGATTTTTTAAAGTAACATTTCTTATTAAAACTACCCTGTACAGTAAGTTCATGTGATAAAAACCAGTTTCTACAATGAGCAGCAGGGATAATCATCAACAGCATATACCAGAAGTGGATGAACCTAATTCTGACAGGTGCTGAGCAGTGAATCTTAACCAGGCTTTATAAAACCACTGATCTGGGAGGCCAGCAGAGGATCAGCATCTCTCAGTATCAGGCCCAGAGCCATTAACTGCATGGTAACGCCCAATGATGATGACAGCTATGACACATATATCAAGCAGTGCTTATATTATTAAACAAACACAAAAAAAAAAAAAAAAAAAGAAAATACATTATTAAAAATAATACCTGGTTCACAATTAATACTATCAGTAGGCACTACTGGACTAATGGCAAAGGGTAATAGACCCAATCCAGAACCTGGCAGAATCATTAGGAATAGAAGATTCTCATGAAATAAAAAACATTTCTGTATAAATGACAGTTTATTAATTCTTACACTGCCAACCGCAATTTTTCTTTTAGCAAAAGATGATGAGCTTTCCTGTTAGTCTTCTACAATTTAGAAACTCTGCAGCTGCTTCAAGTCTCACTAAAGACAGCCTATACTTTATTACCCTCCTGGTTAACACACAACTGGAATGCTTACTTTTAAACCAAACTTTTGGAATTAGTCTGTCTATGGCAAGGTAAGAATTAAATATATGCACTCACTTTGCATGCATTAAATCAAGCTTTTTCAGAAAAGTTATTTGATCCCATTAAATCCCAATGTGTTGCAAGCTCTATTTATAAGTACTCAACTGCTTCACCATAGGGCACATGCTTTTAGTTAAAAATAAAACAAAATAAAATAGCACATAATTGTTTGAAGGATATCTGGGGGTTTTAGCAGCCACCTCAGCAAGTATTTCTGAAGTATAACAATGCCTTTCCTGAGGCCACAGAATATGGCCAAAATTATAAATCTTCCAGGTCAACAGAGAACCAGCAGTCAATAATTTTTAAAGATTAATTTTCTAAATAATGCAAACCTATTTTTTTTTTGAGGAGGTGAGGGGCAGATTTCTTTTTTTTTCACACGGTCATTGTCATGAGAGAAAGATTATTGATTAGTAAGATTTTAGTACAATTCTGGTGTGTTACTTCTCCATGGTGATTCTCAATAAAATCATATTCTGTTGTATTAAAATACCTTTCATTTTCCATGTTTTGGTTGCAATGGAAGAACAATATTTGCAGTTTCTTTTTTAATATTCACATAGCTTGGAAATTTGGTATTGTTCTATATTTTATAAATTTCACTACTTCCCCTTATTTCTCCAAATTATATTCAATACATAGCACTTCAGTTTTATATAATATCTGTGCAAGGTATGGTTCTAAGTCTGCAACTTTCTATTCAATAATATTAAATAAGGATTTCTATACAAAAATTCCAAAGACAAATTTACTTTTACTCCAATGTTGAACACAAAAAGGGCCAAAAAAGAGGGTTAAGATTTTCTGCAATGTTGAACATGTCCTTGCTCTCCACAATTAGTTTTACAAAATAGTGGGTTTTATATCTATATAAACACACACATAATTATATAAGTAGATAATAAGAATTTTTCTAGTCAAAACTGCAGAGAAAACCAGTTTGCTCTCAATCTATTTTCAAAATTGCATAAATTGTGAAACCTATATGTCAGCTTGAATCACATTTAATCGTATTTTAAGGTCACACACAGAAAATGTGAATGTATTAACAGATATTAAAAGGCTGATTTCATATAAGCATTTTATATAATCAGTATTACTTTAATTTTTCCTCATTTGGGATTTTAGAAAAAATATTCCAGTATTTTGGACCTAGAAAATACATATTAGGGATACAGAATAAATTGCTGAGTTTGAAGGTGTGTTGCAAAATGTCATTGGATCAGGAATCATATTTAAGAGGAAAAATTCTTGTCTTTGAAGGTGAAGATCATGTAGGCGCTATTTGAGAGCCAACTTAATGATAAAGAGAGTGTTTTAATTGTTTTAATTGAGACAGTTTCAATCTTCCAGGGGTTATATTTGGAGAGATTTGGTTATACTCCAGAACAATAATGTTAAAAATCACCAAGTCAGCAGCCAAATGAAGCAAGATCTTTTAATAAGAGTAGTTAGGTAACTATAACAGGTTTATGTGATTTGTAGGGGGAACTGCATGCTTTTTCCCTCTTTATGTCCCAGCAACTGAGGTTAAAAAATAAGCCCTCCAAAACCAAAGCCAAACTAGCACATAATGCAGCCTTCATCACTTACAGGTCTTGCAGCAGCCATCAGTATACGTCTGCACAATTCCTCCATTCTAGGAAAATAAAAGAAGAATATAGCAAAAAAATCTGGGCCCAATGCAAAGGGAAATTGTACCTCCACATTTTAAAGACGTCAAACTAATAAAAAGTAGTGCCACTGAAATCAACAGAATTACAGAGATATGTATCAGCTGAAGGTTCATTTCACAAATTGTTTACAGCCTTTGAAACTGAAAATGAACTCATCACGATGACGAGTTCAGTCATGTTCAGTTGACATCTGATCTAGTTTCCTTTGAAGAAGTCACTTAGTTTCTATAAGCATGTTTTTTATATAATCTACTGTCTTCAACTTCCCCACCATGGAGATTCATTAGGATAGTTTCAAATATTCCTGTGAGTGGCACAGATCTGCATATCAAGCAGAATCATGAACATAAATAGAGCTCTTAGGATAACAACAGACAAAAGACAGAAATTTTTCAGCTTCTATCTTTTCATGTGAGCACATTTTTTTTACCTCATTATATTGACTAAGTTGTTCAAGATCTTCTTAAAAGAGCACTTAAACTCAGATATTCCTGAATTATTCAGAACTGCCCATAAGAAAAGCTTTCTTTTCAGTTACTGGTTCAAGCCTATGCTCAGTGTCTCTCAAAAACAGGTCAGACTGATTCAGAAAGTTTAGGGCTCCATTCATTAAAATCTTAGCCTAATAGATGGTGTCAGAATGGTTCCAAGGAAAAAACTCAAGCATTACCTCAAAGTAGTACAGGCATTATTTTTAAATAGAATACCTTTTTCAGGACTGTAAGGAATAGGAACTTTTTTAAACAAATGGAAGGGATAAGTAGGACTGATACTAAATGTATAATCTGCAGTCAAGGCAGCAATGGTACTTACCCTCTCTCTCTCTCTCTCTATATATATATATTATTCCTATTTCATATTAAATATAGGATGTACTGCAAGTGAAAAATTCTACAAGTATTATAAAGTGAGAGAATTATTAAATTAAAAATTAAACTATAAACAAATATACAACCCTTATGAAGAATACATATTCTTCAAAGCAGTTTATATGGATATTCTACCTTTATATTTTTAAATATATGATGTAGGTAGATACCCTGGATATTTTTTGTTATGTTACACAGATTTTATTTTAAAAGATAATAAAGTTTATATATACTCTGTCATCTCCCTAATTGTTGTACAACTTAAGGAATTTTTAATATAGCTGACTTTTGTATGGAGCATTTTTGGATTTCTTGATATAATTTATGTATTGCATGTGTTCTATGAACTTGGCAAAGTATTATTCCAAACTAAAGTAAGACACACTAATTAGCACTTTATATAGTAGCATGTCAAGCATGATTCCAATTCCACCATATTCTAAACACAGTCATAAACAAGACCCACACCAAACTCTTACACTCCACACAGATATTTTGTCAGTCAGAAAGAAAACAGGAGTATAGGGAATTACTGCAAATTGCTCTTTTACACGTTTTTACTTACCACTTTTTTAATTTAAAGGAAGTGTGTGAAGTTTGCATGCGTTGTGAAGTGTAAGCCAAAATCCAGAGCAATTATTGTCGCTTACCTAACCCAAAGTACAAACCTTTGTACACTCAGTGTCATTAAATGGGGGGCAGACAACACTTGACCCCAGTAAAATAGCCCCTGCAGCAGTCTTTACACATTTGTAGTTGGTACAATTGGAGGTCCAGGTGCTTCCTTCCTGAATATATAAAACAAAGCCATTGTTAGGAAAGCCAAAACACTTCAGCTTTATCTCCAACCAGAAATGTCTGTAAAAGTAGAGCCCTTATACTGTAGCATCTACTGGAGAGGAAAGTCTGCTGCAGACCACCCATAGGTGGCAAAAGGGAAAGACCATCCTCTAACTACCAGAGGCTATTCTTCCCTGGAGCCATTGCTCTACTCTCCAGCATGCACCTGAACAAGGATGTCCTACTTCAGAATGAAAGGAGACTGTCCCAATTCAATTGCTTCTTTTGCCCTGAAATCAGTTGGAAGTATGAACCAAGTAACGGCCACATTTAATTTTCTGCATATGTGGATGCTGGAACACACCATCAAGATCCTGAACCCCAGAGCCTCAATTTGCACTTTTCCTTTCTGTAGTAACCAGCACGAAGAGTGGCCATGAGAAAAGGGGGACATAGAAGTCCTGATGTAGGCTCAGAAGTTCTCAACACATCTAAATCACAGAATATAATTTAGAGTTACAATTTGAACCCTGCTCTGCAATTAGAGCATATCCAGCTTTGGGTAAGTGATGACATTTGCAGACCTTTTCAGAAAATATTACAAGAAATAATATTTACATTTGTGAAATGGCAGGTCTTCAGACAAACACACTCATTTCTAATCATATGCCACAATAGTTTCTAAACATGTAACCAGCGGTAAGGAGGTATGAAGTAAGAATGACAGCGCAAGTTAACTAAGAAATGCCTGTCAGACTCCTGTCTGTTGTATCATTACAGTTACTTCCAGTCTCTGTTCGAAGGCACTTACCTCATACACAATCAGTGTTCCATTCTCTGTATGAAAAGAGCAGGACACGTTTTGACACGTACCACAACAAGTATGATGGCTGAAGGAAGGAATATATACTTGATGCTGAAAAGAAAGGAAAAAGACAAACTAGTACTTTTTAAACATACATTATATGGAAATTCTTTGATTTCTGAAATTTAAAACACCAAAGAAAATGATGGATTGATGGGTGGATAGATGGATGGATGGATAGATGGATGGATGGATGGATGGATGAACGGATGGATTGACAGTTAGATAGATATGTTTACATAGGTTGCTAGAAGCTACCTCTCAAAATAATTGCGTAGACACAAGATATACATCATCACTGCTAAGTTCTCAAGTTCTTGCTGAGTAAACAGAACTAGCAAAAGTTTTCACTAAAACTTTTTATCCTAGTTGCACAGTTGTGCTCACAAATTGCATTCTTTCCGTATTTTAAGAATACTCACAGCTTCACATTGCTGGGAGCAGTTCATCATTGTGAAATGCATGGCATTGTAGCCTGTGTTCTGATCTTTTTCTTGTAAACATTGCACAGTGTAACAAAGGTCTCCATCCAAGTACTGAATCACTGACTGTCCAGGATTCAGTACTGTGACCTCTTGGAAGATGCACACATCATCCTTCTCTAAAACCAAAAGAAATAAACGTTACCAGAGGAGAAAAAAATCATGAAACAAATTCACAGAACCACTGGTAAGACAAAAGTAGAGCAAATCCCTATTCACTGCAAAAGTATTCTATCTTTTAGACTTCATTGGTTTGTGGTTTTAATTACCAAACAAGAGTGGGAGGAATGATAATTCAGTTTTAGAAAATGCTACAAAATGCAAAACTGCCTAAAACTGAGAGTGTTCCTACTACAAAAATAATAATTTTTAAAAAATCTGTTGTTTTTATTTTAAAAGTGTTTTAATATTTAACATTCAGCTATTCTGCGCATCACAAAATGTAGTCTTTCTGTCAATTAAACTACTCTGTCTGCAAATACCCATGGTCCAGTAATCTGTACTGTAAATATGTGCTTGGCTCTTGGAGGCAGTTTAGCCTGGGCTGCTGCCAGGACTGGAGCCTGTCTCAGCACCCCCATGCACAGTGCAGCTGAAATCTACTCTACATGGGTAGCTGAGAGGGAAGGGAGCAGAGCTGTGATCTTAGGACTGGCTACCTCTTGTGCTGGCTGAACAGGTCTGTTTCTCTGTGCAAGATGTTGTCTCATCTGTGCTGAAAGCAGACTAGGAGCAGCTGCCCTGCCCACACTCAGCTACCGTTCACAGCATGCTTCCTACTTGCCTCTCACCAGAGAGACTGTACCTGACTCTGGAAGCATGAGCAGTTCTACAACACTCCCACCCTCTGCTAGAATAGACACAAAATGGATGGGTTAGCAGGTTAGCATCATATTCAGAAAAGAGAGCATCACTGCATAACTAGATAAACACACATCAAATTAAGATAAAAGAGCATTTACGTTTGAGAAGGTTACCATTACTTTATTTCTGCTTTCTTTGCACACCCTTTTAGCTAAAAACTAAAACTCAACAATGAGGAATATGAAAAAGTTACCACAAATGTAGTGAGTGCATCCACAAGCACTGGAAACACTGCTATCTATTTTTTTAACTTCTCCCTGAGTATAGAAAGATAAAAGTTTGCAAAGTCATGCACAATTAAATGTACTGCTACACAGACAATTTTTGTCTAAAAATGTAAAATATTACTTTCATCACTTCCACCCCTGGTTTCATAAAGGAGAAAAATTGCAATGTATTCAAGAAACAGTAGCACATTCAGAGTATTTATCTCTTGAAACAGAAAACAGAACTTCATTTTCTGTAGGGGTACATAGAATAGCAGAGTCAATAAACAGCATTTGTTCCTGACATACTAAGTTATTTCAATAATAAATATATTAGCAAAATATTGCCTCTTAAGAAATTTTCTTCTGAAAGATAGGTGAAAGCTATCTAAATCTAAAATTCCTTAATAGACTTGATGTTATGCTGTCTTCACATAAGGAAAAAACTTCGAGCATTGGATAAGGAAAATATGGTCACTATGGTATTAATACGAGTTTGAACATTCACTCATAATTATTTTCCAGATCACAGTCCCTGTTATGACAAACTACACGAGGAGCAAAATATTTATTACTTCTTATATCAGCTAAGCTCAATAATGTGAAATTATTTTAATCAAATCCATAAATTATTAACCAAATGACACATTTCTTCAGATGATACATGTAACCATAAAGCTCATACCTCATTAACTTTTTTTAATGTGAATTATTTATGGTGGAAAACCTTACTTGCATATTGCTTCATGTCAACACTGAACAGAATAAAATTACAGTTGCTTTTTTTCTTTTTCCACCTTACAACACACAAAGTGAAATTTCTCCAATGAATAGTTGACAACACTATGCAGACACTTGGAATTATATGCTTGAGCTGGGACTGGAAGGCAATCCCACCCTGACCCTGTTCACTCTTTACAACTAGCGGAAATAAGGAGAGTTAAAGGGAGGAGTAAGGCAGTTCAACACCATCACTAAAAATATAAATGACCCCACTCACCAATTTACAGGTCAGCATGGTAACATTTTCACAACTACATTCTGAGGAGAAAAGGAAAACTGTGTTAGTCTGTCACCCTGATTTTTCAGCCTTCTCTTTGTCTCTCACAGCATCACAGTTCTTAGGTTGTTTCACATGCACAGGTGTTATAAGTAGAAGCAATGTTTTCCTTAAATCCAGGTAGTTTACATTCTTTGTATTAGAGATATGGACAGCTGATGGACAGTTGTCTTGACTAATGGGATGGGGAGAGGTGTCAACCTTCTCCCCCAGTCCCTGGCCTTTGTAGAAATATTATATAAAGTGGAGTCAGATCTTTTAATAAACAGTTCATGCCTTCTCACCAAAGTGAGTGTGTGTCTGTGTGTTGAACAGTGACATTAGTCAGTTAGCTAACTGTTTGCTTTGGTTAACAGCTGTGACAAAGGAATAAAGTAATAATTACCACAGTGCCATTCCGGACAACATTGCCCAAGTATTTTTTCCTTCACAGGTGTCATGTCATCTGTGCAAATCATAGGAGGCTCAGAACAAAGATTTTCATCACAAACTAAATGAGGGGAAAAGACACATGAGAATTTACTCAACTTTCCTTCACGCTTCCAGCTTACAGTACTTTTGATAAACTATTTTTGAAATAAAATTATTTTATATAAATGTTATTGTATTTCTTAAGCAACTGAATTATACCTGGAATGAAAAACTAAACAAAGATTTTCAAAAGTGATTTTAGTTGTCTTAGAACATGTTTAAATTTTCAGAGAACATCAAACAGGAATAATTTAATATTTTTCCTACTTCAGAGTTACTCAAGATTGTACCAAAGACAACTAAAACCATAATCTTTGGGAAACATGGACTTGAAATGTACTGTAAAGTGCACTTCTGGAAGATAACAGGGAGCAACTGCCCTCCAGGTATGCTGCTAATAGGAAAATGCTGCGTCCCTTATCAGAGGTGGCTTACTGGAACGGTGAAAGAAGATCACGCACTAATATCTAACTTTCTCCCTGCCAGAATTGGGGAAAAAAAAAATGCCAAAGGCCTTGCAGAAAATTTCATCTGGGTAAAAGTGCTAGGAATAGGAAAGGATCAAAATACAGAAACAACTGAAGTAAAAATTACTAAACTCCAAACTTAGGTGGAAGTCAATATAATTATTTGAAATTACCCTGAAAGACTGCAATAGGATGAAAGTTAATCAAAATTAAGCACTTATACTTGTAGATGTTATTTAAAAATGTATAGCACAATTTCTGTGTTTTATGAGGCTATGAAAAGGACTAAATTACACCGCAAATATTTTTCTTCTGCCTGCTCACTGTTTGACTAGTAGTCAGCCCAGCAGTATTTGAAACCCTTGGTCTACTCCTTCCTCTAGTAGCTAAAAGTGCAAAGAAACTGCCTAAACCTTAGTGAATGGTAAAACAGAGGAAAAACAACATGGAAGCTGTTCTATTAAATGTGCCTTAATATATGAACAATTGTATATTTATACTCCAAGGATGGGATTCAGTGCTGCATCGATATACTGGCATTTAGATCACTGTGAAGATAACCATATTTTGCCCAGTGAACTAAATAACCTCTCCAGACTCCACTGACTAGGTTTATTTGATGACCACTGGGCATGTGGTGGTCCTTGGAGCATCCACAGAGTCCCCTGGAGAATTCAGTCCCCTGGAGAATGTGCAGCTCCTAGGCTGCCTGAGCAGTGACTCCCCTTTGGGAAGTTCCCTTGGGAGACTTCCTGGTAGCTCAGGGTGAACAAAAGTGCTTCGACCCATGAGTCTTTGCAGTTCTATGTTAATGTTTTGTACCCTATGATTATTCCCCTTGTTCCTGGTTTTTACCCCTCCTGATTTGTTATTTTTGTGTCCTTTCCCTGATTGGTCCCTTTCCCAATTCCTTTCCCCACGGGCCAAGTTATGAAACCCCACCCCCTGGCTCCCCCATATAGTTCCTTTCCCCTTGGGCTATTTGGTTCTTTCCCCTTCAGACCTGGTGGAATGAAGAGGCTCTCCTGGAGATTGGAAAGACCCCATCTCACTGGTTTATTTCTGCATCACCTGGGGTAGCAAGCGTGGATCTGCTGCTCAGGCAGCTTCACAAAAGAGCTCATCACTCTGCACCTGAGATGCCTGATTGATGCCTGCCCTATCAATCCAGACATTTTTTTTCTTTTCCTTGCTTCTGCCGAGGAGGGTCGCAGCACCTTCACCACCGGACCAGACCGCGACATGGGCATACCAAGAACTTTGAACCTGTGTCAAATTTGGTACCTCTACACCGCCATTTGGACCTCTTAGTCTACACCCAAAGCCCACCCTAACCTCCAAACCTAAACAAATCCCTTCACACGCACACACTGTCTGTCATTTTAACTGAACCTGGTGACATATTGAGCTCACAACAGTTACACTCACCGCAGTAGTAATGAGGACAACAGTAGTGTATGGTATTAAGGTCTACAGTGAGAATTTCCCCTTCACTACACAAGGGAACAGGTTCAATACAGGATTCACACACTGAATTAAAAAAAAATAAAACAAAACAGACTTGTTCGAAGTTTTAAATACTAAAAAGTTAGCACATGTGAATTCCATATAACAGACTATATAACAAGCAATACTGCATTTGTTACTCAGATAATAGAACTGTTAAGGATTTTATGGATATAAAAGCTAAACAAAGTTTAAATATGATGTTCAAAGTTATGTTGGAAAGAAAAGATCCCCAAACCCAAGAATTATGCTCCAGTCAGCCAGATCTGTGTGAAATCTCACTCCAAGAATTCCTGCCTTGAGTTATTTAATTTAGAATTATAGTCTGTTTTCGTAAATGCTTGACTATTCCTTAGCTCTCCATAAAAATATTGCAGGCTTCTTACCACAGAGATGAGAGAAACAACAGGGATCTTCCTGTTTTGCTTCAACAATAAATTGATCTTCTCTGCACTCAGGCTGGGAGGCATTAAAACAAACTGAAGGATCACATTCTGTAGGATGTGAAACAAACATTGTTTCAAAAGGAGTCATTGAAACAATATGAAAAAGATTTAAAAAATATATTCTTCATATGTTAAGTAAAATAAAATACCCCATATTGACTGTAAATCAGAAGTAACACAAAACAAAAACACAAAAAAAAATTGGAGAATGTTTTAAAAAAAATACATCATTGCCTGGAGCTATGTACAGTGTCCCATTCTGTTAACAATAAAGACAACTTGTAATGCAATGTTTTTTTCCAACATACAATACAAGCATGGAAAATGTTCCACTAACTGTGTTTTTGTATTTCCCTTACCACATCGGTATTGTGGACAGCAGGACAGGGGATGGTAGCCTACCACTAATTTTTCATTGGATTTGCATGTTGGAATAATGGCATCGCACAATGACATGTTACATTCTGTGGGATAAAAAAACAATTTTGATGTCTTTAAACAGATCCAAGTGCAAGTCCTATAGTTCAGGCTATTTATACCGTCTAATACAGAGATCCACAAAACAAGAGCAGCCCAAGTCAGCTTAAAGTTCACTCCATACTATCATGTAGACCTTTGAGCTCAACCCAAGCAAGCAGTTATATCCCTCTTAAAACTGGTATTTACTTGTTCTGCTCACTATGCATGAAGCCAGTTGTAATGTCCCACTGATATTCCTTGAGCAAATTGACAATTCAGCATTGGTTAGAGGCATCTAATAAGCAAAAACACCATATCAGCTGGACCGTATGTTCTCATTTTCCTTGAAGATGTTAAGAAGAAATTAGTATAGTTTGCTCAATGTTTTAGGAGCAATAAGCTTATTCTTTTTCTTAATAATCATGGCTAGGCAGAATATTAGTACATAGTGATCAACTCCCAAAAAACGGCTTCCGGGAAACAGCAGTAGATCAGAGGATACTGCTGATCATACCAAAGTACTAGAAAGAAAGCAAGCACTCTCTGATGACATCCCCAAATACCAAGGTACTTCTACCGTTAGATATCTATATATCAATTTCTCATTAAATTCCATGCAAGAGCTTAAAAAATAATTTTTAACAGAAGTTTTGTTTAACTGATGGACTTCTAAGAAAAGGGTATTTCAGTGAATAATTCTTATTATACTTCTGTTAGGGAAAAAAAAAGTGTAGTATGTACCACAAACTTTCTTGGGACAGCAAGCTCTCTCTTCAATGACATGGAGTAGAACTTCCCCTTCTCTTTCACAGACTGGTGGTGGATCCTCACTGCATTCAGGTTCTACAGCAATAATGCTTCCATTTTCTAAACAGCCGTACATACAGCACCCTCTCATGGATCCATTCCAGATCTCCCCAGCAGAGTGGGGCTGTCCTTTATTGTCTGTACATGCTGTAGGGGAAAAAAAACATTATATCCCTTCAACAAGCAGACAGCTCCCATTCTCTGCAAGCAACTATGACTTGCATAAAATTATTGCATAAAATAATATGGCTGGCTAGCATTATGATAAAAGAATCCAAGAAAGGATGATGACCTCAAAAGCCCCAAAGGAACAAATGCTTTTCAATGGGTGAAAATGTGTGAGGGCAAGGGACAGAACCTGCCTACGTTATTCCTTCCTAAGTTCTCAAGGGAGGAAAGCCTGGGAGCTGTAGAAGAATGACTATCACCTTCCCCCCAACAGAGGTACATCAGCACTGGTCAAACCGCTGTAGCTTGAAAAAGGTAGGCTCTGTTGATGGGACCTTTACCAGATTCACATTTACTGAGAACTGACACAGAACTTAAGCTTATCTCTTACCATGAACTGTTAATGTAACTGCGGTTAATATTATCATAACTGCGAAACTACTCTGTCCTACTGTACTTACTACATTTTTCTTCTGGTATACAGAGGTCAGAATCTGTTCTATGCAGAATGGTGCCATTTTGACACACACAGTCTTCCCTTAAATAGGAGCAGGGAGAATCTTCATAGAACCATTTATTCAAGCATGTCTTGGCTTCACAGGGTTGCACACAAGGCTGGTATTCCTTGCCCTCAGGACAGTTCAATGCTGCAAGGAATAAAAAAGGACATTGAGTGCTTCTGTATTCTTTCAGCATTTCATTGGTTAAATACATAGTAATAACAAGTGAGAACACACAGAAAGCATGCATTTATACTTTTAAGAGTACCTTAGGTAAGCAACTAATTCAATGGAGATTAAAATTCATTCATGACTAAATGATGTATTCTCATCTTAAGAACTTGTATCCTGATTTACTAATGCTGTGATAAAATGAGATGTTACTTACAAGAATAATAGAAAGAAATATATTTTTAACTTATCACTAAACACTTAATCACTAAAAAATGCCATCACTGAAGCCACATAAGGGTACAGAATATGGCTATCTGCTTACAACAGTAATCAGGTGTCCTCCATTTAATGCAGATGTTGTGCTTGTTACATAAAGCCACGTATGCAGAAAGTGCATCACACTCATAATTCCAAAAATTAGTACTGTTGACCCACATCTTCTCACAAAATTCCTGTGGTGACACCTAGTAACATATTGAAATTGGGAATTAACAAGTACAAAGACTTCCTTTAACTCAAATCAGTAATTAAGAGAAATAATGCAGCCACAAGGGGAAAAAAAATCACTAGCAGTGTCTAAATTTAAAAATATCCTTTTTTTTCAGAACACTCGTTCTGCAAAACTTAAACTGCTAGATTTTTTTATGCTGATCAGTGGACAGAAAATGCAGTCCTAATGAGATTGTCATACTACTTTAAAGAACTTTTCAGTATAGCCCTGTCAACTAAAAGTGAAAAATCTCAGCTAAACATTGCTGCTATACCTTCCATACAAACCTGCTGTGAATGAATTACCTATTACTCTGTTTCTGTGTCTGTAGGACCTGGTAGTCTATTTCTACTGAGCCTAAATGCAGGTGATGCAAGCTCTCTTATTTCTGTTGGGTTTGTTTGTGTAAATTTGTAACAAGATGCAAAAGTCAGATTTCATTTCATTCTGCCTCTTCACTACTGTGTTGCACCCAATTTCTCCCTGTCGTTTCAGCAAATCTTCAAGCAGTCTCTTTTGCTCAGAAGTTCATCACACTGATGACTCTGTTACCTATCCTTGACCAGCTGCTTCATGTCAGCAAGTGCACAATACGCTCCATCCACTTTGGCTCTGCCACCATCATGTACATGAAAGAAAACAAATTGCATAATGGATGAACAACCACTTGAAAATCTTGATGAAATGTTAGTTTTTCTTTTAAACCAGGAAAAGATGTGCTATCAGAGTTCACCTGGGAACATATACGCAGTGGGTATTATGACTCCTCAAATTTCCTTCAATTATTATAAAATTACATATGTCAAAACAATTCTGCAAAGCATCCTACTACTCACTGGTGCTACCCTATCTTCTTGATTCCAAACTTTTTACCACTGCTCCCTCCCTAAGTTTCTGTGGCAAGTATCTATTAATTTTTGTATATAAAGAAACTACTTTAGTTCCTTCCTTTCAGAAGAGCTCCCTGCATTTTTTTCTACCTCAGGAAAGTGAGCAGAGGTCTTAGGAATTTGAAAGAAGGGACTCAGCTGCGTGCAATACCTTTATTTGTCTGTGATGAAAATTGAAGTGTAACACAATAAAAAAGGGTGGAAAGGCAGACCAAGAAGATGTGAATCAGGAATCTGAACACATCTATGTCTCAGAAAGAAAGGGCTGCTTGAGTAATTAATCCTTTTTATTTTTAGTTAAGTTGGTTAGACCTCAGACATTTGGGGCTTCCTCATTTTCTGTTCTGGAAAGCAGTAGTGCTGCACTACCCACCTCTAGTGTCTTATAGAGGTTTACCCACCTCTATAGCTGCATGCTACATTTACATCCCCATTAGGAAGTACAGTTTGTAGAAACAAATTATAATGATTTCTGTAAGAAATGCTACAAAATTGTCAGTGTTATATTGACTATGTCAATATTTTTTAACTGGAAATTTCTTTAGTTCAATAAGCCTGCAACTTCATGAATTCCTGTTGTGTGCAGCAGAAGCATGAGTGTCGCCCTGATTTTTCAGCCTTCTTCGTCTCTCACAGTTTCATATTTCAGGTTGTTCCTCACGCATGGGTGTTAGAAGCAATGTTTTCCTTAAATCCAGGTAGTTTACATTCTTTGTATTAGAGATATGGACAGCTGATGGACAGTTGACCATCGGGAGGGGGAGAGGTGTCAGCCTTCTCTCCCAGTCCCTGGCCTTTGTAGAAATACTATACAAACTGGAGTCAGATCTTTTAATAAACAGTTCATCATTTCTCACCAAAGTGAGTGTGCATTTGTGTGCTTGTGTGTCGAACAGCAACACATGAGGCTTTCTGTTCTAGTGGTCCATATCAGGTATTTAATAAAAATAGCATCTCTGGAATGTGTTTATCTTTACATGATGATCCAGTGTCTCGCCTTTGAGAAATGCCCATTAAGTAATTTAAAAAACCAGCATAATAGAACAGTGATCAATATAGATGTGTGTTTACAATGGAAACTTGACGGAGGAATTAAAGCCATCTATTCCATTGTCAAATCATAAAAATAAGCAAAACATGAAAAATGTGCATGTATCACACTCTTTTCTTAATTATACAACTATTGTTTGATTTGGTCCTGCAATTTTTCTGTTCCTCATACTCACTTTCTTGTGACAAGGGATGAAAATGCTTCTGTTTAACAGTTCCATACAGTATGTGCAGTTATCTTCAGTACAGTTTCTTACGGGCCTCCTGGTTGTTACATCAAGTGATTTCTCAACTTCCCAACTCTTAATGAACATTTCAATATCCTCTGTATTTGTAATTATGGTCATGTTTTGCATTTTCAGGTCATCACTGGGATCTCCATTACACATCCCTGGAGACAAAATAGCATATTCAAAGCACAAACAAATATGCCATATACCCTCATTTGTGAAAGAAAAGAGCACTTGTTAATCACTGAATCAGTCTGACCTGTGAAACTTAGTCACCCAAGTTTATAAATTAAAGCAGCTGTATGTCCACTGTACTCCCAACTTCCTGCTTGTGATTTCAGTTCTCAGCTCAACGGCTTAGTAAAACAAGTAGATAAAACAATGCAACTTATTGTTCCTTTCACAACAATTAACTTCTTAGAAAAACTGCTACCAAAATGTGCTGTTGAGTGTATCAAATTCACTGTCATGGCACTAAATGCTGAACATATTCTACTGAATAGCAGTCAGCTCCTTGGGAGTAATAGCAGATAGCTTTGAAATTAATCGCTCATCACCAATGATTTCACACTGTATTGAGATTTAATTGAACATTCTAAGTGCAAGAAGTTATGAAAAGACTCTTCTGATGAAAATATTGCTTTATCTAGAGAAAATGTTGTTCTTATTGAAGTTATTAATACAAAAACACTGTAAAATACAACCTGCCCAGACCCCTGGCGTTCTTTGTCTGAGTTCATTATTCTATGGATTGAATCATTACATGATCTCTTTAAGCACATAACAAGCGAGTAATGCCGAAACTTTAATCTTCATACTAGTTTTACATCTCAGGAACTGATCAGGCAAAGTTCATCTCTTGTTTTCACTTTTCTTCGGCACTGTTAAACACACCCTACACCCTTGCCCTCATGTTTTCAGCCCTGCAGTCTGATGCTCTCCAGGGTCCTTTGTAAGAACTGGACTTGCTTGGTGTGGCAGGTTATTCTTTCAGACAGCATGGAGAAATACAGAAGATGGCATTTAAGTACGAAGTATTTTACAGTAGCACCACTTTACAGTATTCTTAACTCTTCTTCTTGCTGCAGATCACAAACTGCTGGCATTAGAATTTGTAAGACCATGCTACAGAACTGCAGAATCAATACAGCTTTAAAAATAAAGCAAATTTACCACATAGTCCCACAACTTTTTCTTGTATGAGAGGAAGAGGATTGCAGAATCCCAGACAGGAACAAGCAGCAGAGGACAGGAAAGAAGCGCTAAAGAAAACTTCAGACTTTACTGCAAAATACCAGGTAGTGCAACATTTTAAGCTAAGTTTGGATTTGTCTGCATAGTCTTCCTCTTTTTATCTTCTCATGACACAAAGAGGAACTATTCTATAATTCTACATTTGACCTCATCTTTTCCCAGTCTTTCATCATGCATAGAGAAGATGGCATGATACTGGGAAAAGATGCAGGGCCAGCCTTCACCTTCTCTCACTAGATTTAGGAGAACTTTCCTTTTGTTCAAGCAGAAGACAACAATTGATTTTGAAGACTTGATTCTTTTATATTCATACTTGAAGCATATCTGAATTGTTTTGTTTGCTTTTAAAACTAAAAACATTTTAAAAGAAGTTCATTTTCCTTTTAAATATGAAGTAGATTATATAAAATTACAAACCACCAGAAAATGAACATTTATGAAAAAAATAATTTTTTAATCACCTGCTTAAACTTTTCCATATTATTCATACTGGCAAAGTAATAAAAAGGCTTCAGGGAACCTTGAAACATGCTACATTTACTATCATTGTAATTCAAGACTGAGACACTTCAATATGGTTATGGACCCTAGACCCAGCCTCAAAAGGTCTAAATTCAGATTCTTAATTCACTGTTAATTCACTTAATTCCTCACAAGACTTGGACCCGTCCCAAGATACAACTTCTGTCAGTATTTTCATAACAATAAGCTGCCACTGCTAACATCAGACAGTCATTCTTTTCTCCATAACCACTGTAATATACTATCACTAGCTGAACTTTTTTAGCAGCCACTTCTTCAATAAAGATTTTCATTTTCTTTACTTGGCTTCAGCAAAACTCTTAAAACAGACAGAAATAAGTAAAAGAAATGAGTAATTTTCTAAAAAGTTATTTAGATACAATGTGCTGATCATTACTTGTTCTGCAAAGTCCTTTATTATCACACAGTGCTTTCAAACAGAATGACTAATTTGTTATTAATTAATTAATAGTATTTCATAGACCCTCACATAGAATTGTCAGCACAGTTAATGAGGGTCACAATGAGCTATAGGGACAGCAGCTCACAGACGCAAAAGACAGTTGCAAATTTAATTGGGAAGTTATTGAATAAGAAAAAACTTGCCACCACAGCCTCACCACAAAGTCCTTCTGTCTTCCTCGTTGTGTTAGAGTGAAATCCATACTGTATAGCAATGATGCCTGTAACATGAGCCCACTTGATGCTAATACCAGCTGGGGTATTAACAACATACATTGCACCGGTATCCTGAATACTCAGTCCTTCTTTGGAAAATGGTAATGGTTGAATTACAGAATCCACGACTACCTAAAATAAACCAAACACATTTTACAGATAAAGGCAGAATGCAATGATATATTTTATATGTATTTTTATTTTACAACAAAAGACCTTTTTTCACAGCCTCTGCCACATATAGTGGTCACAGGGTTTAAATTAAAGAGCTTCCCACCCATGCCACTTCCAAAAACGGTAAATGAAGTAGGCATGAAGAAAAAAAATCTTTTCTAATTAGGGAAAAAATAAATCTTATTTATCACATATCATATAATGAAACAAAGCCTCATTCCAATTATTCAAAGTCATCTGCTCTGACTTGCTACTGACCAGCAAGAAAAACAGCTTAAGAATTTATTACTTTTAGGGTTCTAGGGGTTTTGGAAGTATAATCTCAGGCATAACTGCTTTTTCAGCTCCATTAAAATCTCAAAATAAAGTGTCATTTTGGAAAAATGACATTTAAGTGAAGCATAGTACCAGAAATGTAAATTGTTTGTTTTTCCCCTAGAATACCATAAATTATTGGGAATCTGATCTGCAAAAGTAATCTTAATCCTGTAGTGTTTTATTTTAAATCTGATTTATCACATTATACAACAGAATAGCTCTCCAGCTATTTTTAAGAATACACATGCTGTTGATATATACTTACTTTTCTTGCTAAACGATTGATAAGTACTTGACAAGTGTGTGTTGTGACATTTAACTTCTTAAAACAGAGCCCTGAAGTGTTTGCAGGTGGCACCTTGAAAGAAAAGTGAAAAGAAAATTTCATTACTATTATTTTTCTTACTCTGTGCCAGTGCTATTGGAATTTTTTATATTAATTAAATAATTTTTTATATTAACACATCTTAAAATCAGCAAAACAAACAAGTACTTACTAGTTTTCTTATTGAATTTGCACTCTGGAAAACATTAAAAATAAATTAGAAGTGCAATAATAATCACTAGCATTTTTATTTAGCAAAAAATAAGTTACTGTTTTCTTTGTCTTTATGTTCTTCTACAATTAACTAAATAATTAAAATAATAACCAGCTAAATAATTAAAATAATTTAATATATTCCTTCTAGATAATAAAAAATACACACATTCCAGATAATTTAGTGCATATGCTGAGAGGTCCTTTCAAATTATATTTCTTAAAGAACTAAAACTACAGACTTGTAAAGCTCATCTGCAAATGTGTTCTGCATTCCCACCTGTAGACTGCAACCAGAAAATGAGAGAGTAATTTAATAGAAAGCATCTAAAACAATGCAAGGTTGTTGCCTTTAACAGTCTTAAAGTTCAAGTGTCCAGTTGCCCTGTGAGAGTAAATAAGAGATAGGAAGGAAAGAAGCCTGTTGAAGCCCCTTATCACTGACTGGTTTATGTACAAACTGAGGATGGACTCAATCCAGTTGCTCAAGGCCTGCATGTATTAGGACTATGGACAATACAAAGGAAATATATGTACAGAATCTAAGAATGAGACTGACCTGACCTAAACTGGCAATCTAAAAATAAAATGGTTGGATCCCCTTCACAGACAATGCAGAAGTTAGACAACTACAAAGAACAACTCATCACAAAGTCATTAGTACTTTCCTAAAATAACTACAAAATACATTTTTTGACTATTAAAAATATTTTACTATTTTGATGATATTGTAAAGTATAAATTCAAGATTACAAGAAAACTTCTGTGTGGAGAGCCCGAAAGGAGACATGCATATTGAGAAGTTATATCACCTCTGATAATTTAAAAGGAACCTACATTTGAATTTCATTACAACACAACAATTACTGTTTAACTCAAGATAAAATTCTTTAATCTAGACAGCATTATTAAGCAGGCCTCTTGAAAATTAAATAACTTGGTATTTTTCATTGAGTGTGGCTTTTATGTATAAGTTTTAATATTTTTTACATAATTTCAAACCTGTAACACAAAAAAATCCAAGGAACAATTATAATTATTGCATAAATGCAAGAGCCTTACCTGATTAGCAGGACATTTTTCAATATGAGCAACAATAATTTCTCCTGGTAACTTGACTAAAACATAGGAAGCCATATTACAGAGGGCTATGTTGTTTCCATCAAAAGTAATAACACTCAGTTCAGACAGTACAGAACACTGACCTAAAAAAGAACAGTCAGTTAATGAGGTCACCACAAAAATGAATACAGGACATTTCTAAAACCTTTCAGTTTTAGCATTACTTGCTTTTGCACATACATTCATAGATAGAGAGAGAGAGAGAACAGATGACCTTGGTCTGCATACAATATATTGAGCCATAGGCCAAAGCAAGTGTTCAGGTTACACAGTGGAAATACCTTAACCTGCTTCTGTGCGCCCAGGGTAGGGGAGAATGTTTAAATCGGTGAAAATTTTTATTTAATCAATGTTTTGCAAGCAAGGTCAATGAATCTGCACAATGTGAGATAAAATATATGCATAAAAATATAAATTTTTTTTGAGATACTGACGAGGACTTAACTGTCTTATCTTGAAAAAAATATAAAGTGCAATATTGGTTTCATTGATGCTGCAAGGTCTTTAAATATTACTTCTCTTTAACCTTTTTGTTCCCTTGGAAGGCTCATCCACCAGTTTCTGCAGTTTCTAAGCATGAATAAAAACTGCAATTAGAGTAAAATGAAATATGGGAGTTCTGTCTTTCAGAAAAATCTAGTATTTCATTTCTTTTTCTTCATAAAATGTTGAAACCTTAACATCCCTCCTGATAAAAATTCTGGAACGTCTCAGCTGAAAAATATTGGATTTCATGCTGCAGATGTCATTTCAATGTTTTCATTAAAAAAAAAAAAAATTTGATTGCCCAGGATGTCAAATCAAAGGTAGCAAAGTGTTCAGTATATTTCATTCTGCTTTGCTGATGAATAGCTCTTTTTAATTCATTCCAGTATTCCCATTTTAATAACCCTTGAATTTATTACTTGACATTTACAGATCAAGGCTCCATATTTTATTTGAAAAAAGAAGAGTGACTTACAGGGACATTCCCATTCTGGACAACAGCTATCAGTGTTAACTTGAACAGGCATTCCTCGAAAACCACAATCTGGCTTCTGCACATCCTTAGGGCAATTCCTTGAAAGATTGTATAACATCCAACCCATATTAACACATACATACTGGCTACATTTGTCAACAGGTTCGAGGTATCTCGGCTGTCATATAAGGAAAAACAACCAGAGTCAACTTTAACTACATTGGCCTTATGAAGTCTGAGCAATTACATCCCTCAGCTCTAAGAGAGAATCAGCACATCCACCTGCCCCTCATCAGTTATTTTGGAAGGACTTGCATTTGTGTGGTTGTAACCAGTGACAATGATGCATGTCCATTCACCCACACCCCTCCTGTTCCATCCAGCTTTGGTGAAATACCCTATGTAAAGCAGTATGCATAGGGGGATATAATCTGAAGCATTTTAAGAAACACAAAAACGTGCAGTCTCATAATTTTAAACCCTATGACAAAGAATCAAGTAGAAAAAGGAAAGCCAGGGTAAGATTATGGAGAAACATCAAAATTGCAAGGATTATGGCTTTTCCTGCACCTCTAGAAATATATTTAGCTATCTAGAAAACTCATATAGCTTCAAAGCCTGCTTTTTCTCAGAGCAATACATCCATGTTCCAGAATATACCAGGGCAGTGTAAGAGCAGCAACAAACGTATGCTCTAAGAATAACTGAGAATTTTAAAACAAGTAAATTAAATAGAAAATAGGAATTATTTTAAATCTCTGTTATTATATATGTAGAATAACAGAATGGACTGAAAAGTAATATATATTTTAACATACAGGGGAAAGTAAGACTGATCATACCGCACACTCAGAAGATGTGGATATCAGTGTATGCATCATTGTGCCAAAGTAAGCCTCGTCAGCTACAGCCGTTGTTTCTGAAGAAGAAGGCAGAGCCATTCCACCACTAGAATGAGATAAATCTATTATAGCTCTGGTTTGCAGCTCTGTGGCCTCTGTTACACTAAAATAAGGTGTAATGGATTTCTGTGTTGGGATTTTAGATCTATCTGAGGTTGTTGCATCCAGGACTCCAGAAATAGAGATATTTTTGACTGAGGTTGTATTTCTTGAGAAAAGCAGACTCTGAACTGCAGTTACTGGCAAATAAGATGGGGAAGATTTTTCAGTTGTGGTTGTCTTTGTCCTGGTAGCATTTTTTTGCTCATGTGAAGTCTGACCATCTTCCAAAATATTCAGAGTTTTTTCAAATGAAGTAGTGTATTTAATTTCTGATGCTATGTATGAGGTACTCTTCATCTGTGATAATGGACTTGCAGTACCAGTTGTTTTCATTATATTTAACGTTGGAGTTTCTCTACTGCTCTGTGAAGCTTGAATTACTGCAGTGGTAAGTAAAGATTTGTGTGCTTCTATGGCAGTAGGAACTGAAGCTGAAGCCATATGAAAATCCAAATTGACAACAAAAGAATCAGTGGTTTTTGTAGTAATCCTAGAGGCTAGGGTAGTTCCTGAAGTAACCAGTAAACTGGCTGAAGAACTAGGTAGCATTTTTGCAAAAATATCAGGTGCTTTTGAGGATGTAGCATTCACTGTTGAGTTCGTGATCATCGGCATAGTGGATTGAGTGAAGATTCCAGCTGGTGTGGTTGATATTGTTCCATCTTCTTCTGAAGAACTTATGGAAGAACTCTGTTTTCCTAGAGAAACGTTAGAGATATGAGTGGTATTAGGAGGAGGTGAAGATATAGAAGGCTGGCTTTCTAGAGTGATTTCAGAGGCTGTAGGCATTAGTAAAGAGGGCATTACAATGGATGTTTTTAATGCTGCTGAAAAGATGGTAGAGAGACTTATTTTTAAAGTGAATTTAGAGAAAGCCACAGAAGTTGAAGGTCTATAATTGGAATTTTTGTATTTCCTTGTGTATCTAGAGATGAAACTGATGCTTGGATAGCACTTATATTTTGTGTTAGTGATGATGTGCTACTGACTATGGGAATCAATGAAGAACTTGTAATCTGAGATGTCATATAAGATGGTACTGATGTTGATAAAGAGGTTGTAAATTAAGATAATGACCTTGTAAAAGAAGGATCTTTGGAAATTAAAGTACCTGAACTTTGAGCCACAGGGTCAGTTTTCAATTCTGTATCTGAACTTTTTGGGTACTCTGTAAGTTCTGAAGCAGTTATTGATGTAGCATTTAGAGGTAATACCAATGTTCTGAGAGGGAAGTGTGCAGACATAATGGATTTCATTGTCTTTTTAGAAATGGATGACAATAAAAAGAAATCAGTGTGCATGATTATTTGATATGATTATATATATCATATTATATGATTATTTTGTGTTGAGGTTTTACTTACTACAGACCTATCAAAGACTGTCAAATTGACTAGAGGAGTGGAAGCACCAGAGGGTACTGTATAAAGACTTCAGGGGGCAACAGTGGCACCTGCCATAGCTTTGGGCTTCAGGGAGGTAAACAGAGACTGCACTGGTGTAGGTGCTGTGCATGTTGCAGAAGGACTTGAAGAAGGGATTTTAGGGATTTGAGAAACAACTTGAGGTGAAGATACAGTCATTACTGGCAGAGCAGCAGAGATACTGCCCCTTTTTAATGGAGATGTCTGTTCGGGAACAGTCCTTGAAGTTTGCACTGAGGTGAAAATGGTTTGGAGAAAAACTGGTTGAAGAGCTATCATTTAATGATATCAGAGAAGTTTTAGATAAGAGTTTTGCTGTTTTGAAATATGAAACTGTGATTAATTGTGGAACACTTGTCTCAGAGCTAGCAAATCTGGTACTCATAGGAATTTGAGGAGCAGTTGAAGTCAGTGCAGAAATGGGTGTTGGGTAAACTACAGTTTGACTAATGCCAGACCTAGTTCTAACAGACAAAGTAGACATAGGAGAAGTAGATGTGCTTAGTGTCAATCGTGGACCTAGAATAAATACAGGTCTTGTGAAAGTTGAGTCAGCCCACAAGGCAGACAAAGACACTTCAGAATGTATTTCTGCTCCCTTAGAATGACTTACTGAAGGACTCCTACTCTTCCCAATCCCTGCAGGCAGCTCAGAAGTAGCCAAAGATATCTTGGAGGCTAGAGTTGTTAGTGCTGAGGAAGGTCGAACTGTTCCTAGCTGACTGGTTGATGTTCCAAGTGAAAATGGAACTACCACTAGAGAAGTGGGTGTTAATAATGCAGAATGTGTTGGAATAGGATTTGCACTGAGCAGGGTTGTTGGAGTTGTTATTGTAGTGGGCAAAGTTATAGACGCGTTAGAGTGGGCAGTATGTGGTGTGATTGCTGAGGCTTGAAGAAGAATTGGAAAATCTGTTGAAGGGATGGGTTTGGAAAGGACAGTAAGGCTGGCTGTGCTATGAAGTACATCAGAAGGCTCCACTGTACTTGGTAATGAAAATGTTGAATAGGTGGCTGCATTAGATGCTTCCAATGAATAGAAGTCTGTAATGGACTGCGCTGACATATTCGTTCCCCTTGAAGCTGTATTTGCATTCATGGTTATTTTGTCTGTCACACTGATGAAAGTTGATTTATTCTCTGAAGTAACAAATGTAGGAGGTGTCTGAGGAAATCTCTCTGTGGTAGGACCCATGTGAGAGATTAACAGTGAAGGTTTCAGTCCAATTTCTGATTCTGTAGGTGTCACAGGTATGCCTAAAAAGAAAAATGTGTATTTAACTGTCTTTTATAGGTTAATAGTAAATAAAAATAGCAAATTTATCTCTACTCAAATCCCATTTAAATATCAGCAAATCAGATCTTGCCAATGGTTCCAGGTCATCTGACGACTTTGAGGAACTCAACTGACTCAAAATGTTTTCTAATTTTCTCTGCAAATGAAGTAATTAATTTTTTATTATTGGTGAAAACCTTTATTTTGCAGGGCAATTTTGAAGCAACAAGGCAATTCCTTAGAAAATTCAGTAAATCCAAAATAGTAAAATATTTGAAATAAGTGCATTACAGCCTTAAAAGATAATATATGAGATAACTCTGTACTAGCAAATATGAAGTAAAATGTATGTAATTCAAAATTTATACAATAAAATAAGATACATATTAAAATGTTCATTTTAATGTTAAAATAACACTTTATCCCACAAAATAAGCAAATAATGTGGTATCTTTACACACCAGAATTTATGAAATAGATGAGCTGAATTTGTTAGTGTGCCATCCTCTGAAAAGACTGAACTTTTTGCAACAGCTGTATTTCTTTCATTTGGGATCTCTCCCTTACAGATGTGTAATATACTAGCATTATATAGCCAAATATAGTTGCTCTGAGTATAACATAATCACAAAATGTTATATATAACCCACAAGAAACATGAGAATTCAACTTAAAATATAACTTGTTTGAATGCAGAAGCTGTATTTTGGATGACTGGGAATGGAATCTAAGTCCCAGAGACACAATTTTCAACAGAAAGATGTTCTGAGAAAGCATTTAATTTAAAAAACATTACTTTTGATTAATCCTTTTCTGAGATCTCTGGAGTAATTTATAAGAGTAGATCAACATAATCAAGTATACTTACAGTCTTCTGGATAAACACATCTAAGTGTGACCTCATCAAGGATCATGTTTTTGGGACAGTATGGCATGCATCCTTCAACCCTTTAAAATATCGCTTAGTCAATTCTAGAGCCACAGTAGAAGTACAAGTTAATTTAAAATTATTTTATTTTGGCTAAACAAACCATTAGACTGTCTTATCAGAGTTCTGATAACTTTCCAATGAAATTATGAACACAGAATTTTGAGGCATTACAAGGTCAAAAAGTTATTGAGCAGCATAATTCTATTTCTAAATTGTTAATAGTTATTTGCATAGGCCGATGAACATGATAGCTTTAGACCATTCTCTTCCACAACCAGGTGAAAGTTTAGATCCCTGTGCAGAAAGATTTTTCACAGAATGATGAACTTGTCTACAAGACTTTTGTTTTATCCAGATATGTTAATCTGAGAAATTAAAATATTTAGATTGATTCCATAAAGCCTTTTTCTTGTGTCCTTTCAACATAGTAGAATGCAGAAAAATCACTATATTCCTGTGTCTTTTTTTCTGGGGGGACTTTCCAATAAGAAAATCATGACATTAACAACCAGTGTTCCCATGAGGAAAAAGCTAAGAATACCAACAGAGAAAATTAGTCGTATCAGTATTACTACTAATCATAAATTGCATATGCCTAGGGAGTCTGAAATCTAAAAAAGCCCTTTTTTTTTCCCACCACATTGTGCCTTGAACTTTTAGGCATTTTTTCCTTTAGTTTACTGTGGTTTCATAGAGGCCAGGGAAGTACCATGGAGACAGGAAATCTGTTAACTAAATCCCAAGACAACATCATCCCTCTGAAATACCTCCCATCATGCCAGTGGGCATCTCCCAGTAAAAAAGTTCCCTCTTCTTGCAGGAGAGGGCGTATTCCTCCCTTACTATTCCTACAATTTTTGATCTCTGTCATATAAACACCAGAAAGATGTCGTTTTGGCATCATGGTGTGCTGGTTTAGGATGCGACTATAAATCCATAGAAGGAAATAGCCTTCATTTAATTTAATAGCTTTCTACCTCACCAGTACCAGAAGTTTATCCTATGGACTAAATACAAACCCTCTTAGTCCTGTGTTGGAAATGGGAATACAAACTGTGGGAAATGAGAGGCTTGATACAAATGTTTTCATATGACTTTTGAGAGTTTCTCATATGAATGATATTGAAGTCTGGACAGTAAAACTAAATGGATATTACAGCAGCAGTAATTTTCAGAAAGCAGAAGGTATGGTTATTACAAAAAAAAAAAAAAGAAGCAATATGAGATTAATTTTACTTACAGAGGAAGAAATTTACATGCTATTCCTTCAGGATCACTACATGTCTTAAAACAAGGATTAGCACAAGATTCATATCGCCATTCACACATCCTTCTGTAAGGCACAGAAGCACTAAGTTCTGAGAAGGAAAGAAATGGATTTTTTTAATTGATTCAATAGTCAATAAACCATAAAATTATAGCCTTTTCTATAACATACATTGGGATTTTCAGATAAATGAAAAAATGAAAACCAAATAGACAAATTTTTCAGAACTTTCCAGTAGGTGAGATTTTGTTCAGTTTCAAGTATTTTAAGTTTGTTCAAGCTAAAAGACACTTCAAGGTTTGACAATGAAAGCAGCTATTCATTTTTACAATTTACTGTGTTTCAAAACCTCAAAGATTAGTTAAACATAGTGAAGATACTGTTGGTTTCAGATGCAATACAATTATCCAATTAATTTAAAAGAATAGATATCTATAGATTACTAATGAGATATTAACATACATCGTTTTATGACCTGCCACTTTCATTTTGAAAGAGTAAGCCAATGAAAACACAGTTCAAATATAAAGTGACCATCCTATCTGCAAAAGTTATAAAGTAATAGCATTTTGAGATAGAATGGAAGACAAAGAAAGATAGAAATTAGAAATAGGATAAAATATTTATTGCTATTGCTGATGAAATACAAGAAAGAAAGTGCTCTGAAGGCAAGCAGAAAAAGAATGTTTATCCCTGGGGATTATATGCAAAATTTACCTTCAATACTAAAGCTACTGAAATGTTTGAATTCTTCTGAATCATCATACTTTTCCACTTTAACACTGGATGAGGTGAGAACGATGAAAAAACCTTTTTTGCTGTGCAGCTCAAAGGCACTGAGCCCTGGACTCCAGAGACCCTGGTGGTGGAAGAAGGTGGCTCGTCTCTGAAAGGAGACACTTGCCTGCCACTGCTCCAACCCAATGGTTTCATTGTCATGTACATACAGAAAGTAGTTTGGTCTTTCAGCAGATTCAAGGGAAACAAGAGACAGAGCTTCCAGAGAAGAAAAAAAATCATTTAAATGGTGAGATTTTCACAGAAAACAACTTATAACTGAAATTAAATCCTACATAATGGCTGTTAGTGGCTCCTTTTAAAAACCTGCTTTTCACAAACAAAAAAAACAAAAAAAAACTTAAAAAAAACCCCAAAAAAACCCAAACAAACAAACAAACAAAAGCCCACAAACAAAAAACCAACCAAAAAAACACTTCAGTTTTATGTTGCACAAAAGAGAGTTAGAAATGCAGTGCAGGGTCTAAAAGAGACTTCAAATGATCATATAATCCAGAACCACCAGGGAACTTATCAGTTAGACCGAAAGTGCATTCAGCCGACTGCTACTAACCTTCAAAAAGGATTCCTAAGCAGACTCAGACTGGAACTTGCAGATCTTGGGAGTTTTTCTCAAGTTTGGACAAATGTCTGACAGCTTAGCAGTGCCAAATTTCATTAATAAATTGTAATGGTACATTGTAAGAACATGGTCAGGTTTTTTTTGTATGCAACCATATCCAGGAATACAGTAAGAAAATCTACAGCCAAATAAGAGACTTGCCCCTATTTGCTCTACCCATGCTACAGATCAAAAGTGAAAAAATTCTCTGAAAATGTAAGAATTTGTAAGAACAGTGAATTTATACTTGATTTTTAACTTGAATATGGTCTTAAAGTTCTTTAGTCTAGAGGAATATTATATCATCCCTCATTTCCATATGAAAGTCGTCTGTGTACTGCACTGATATAATGAGTTATTTTACTTCCATTTTACATAGGGTTTTGACAAGACTGAATTAATTTTTCTGTTGAATGTATTTTTCATTTCAAAATCACATCTAAAAACCTAATTTTCCCATGGCAATAAATATTCAAATGTTTGTAAACTTAGTTTGAAATTTTTGTGAGGAGAAAGCCCTTCTTTATGTTGATTTTTGAGGGTTTGTGAGCACTGACAAAATCTTTATTGATTTAATTGGCATAACCTTAACATATGTGAAGAAAGAAAAATAGATACTGAAGAAAAAATATTTAGACATGGGGGTTTTGTGTGTAGTTCAGGTAAGTCTATGATAAGTAAAAAATAGAGCTCAGGATTAGCTGTTCACCTAAGAAACTATCTTCTGCATTGCACAGAGATGCTGCATATTAACAACGCAGAAATGGATTGATCATTCTGAGTTGCACATTTTCTAGGTCAGGGAAAGTAACAAATAAGGTGAAAAAATAAAGTAGAACCAATTTTACTGGAGACAAAAATATCCTGCGCTGACCTTCAGTGCTGATACTTGCCAGATACTTGTGTAAAATTCACCAGTTCCCAGTTATACAGTCTAGCTGTATTTTTTTTCACAAAGTTATTCTAGTCACTTGTATTTTGTAATATTTCTAAAATAATTTTTGAAAAGTCAACTTTAAAGCTGGAAGTGAGGTTTTCTTATATTAAAAATTTTAAATTTAAATCCCTCCTTCATTTTGAAATCGGCCACTTATTCCAATAACTAAAAATATCTAGACTACTTTAGAACATTTAGAAAATGCAGCAAAAATCATTCATATAGTTTGAGATATATATCTCACCATTAGCAAAACAGCTGATACCACTTACATAAATCTTTATCTCTGAAAAGACCTGGAGTTATCATGAAACTGAAAATTACATTTCCATGTGCTCCTGTTCTAGGCAGGGGAAATATCCTTCTGCTGGATACATTAGCCCCTATAATTGTGTCATTCACACCAAAACTTGCCAAAATATAGGGCCCCTCACCAAGACCTAAGGGAATAAAAAACCAATTAGAAAAAGAAAAATTTTTATCACATAATATACAAAACTTAAGTCTAAATTTTCCCCTTAGTTCCACTTGGTAGTGGAAATATGCATAACTCTGTCCATGACTTTAACCCTGGCACACAGCAGAGCACCACACACCCAGTCACTCACCCCACACCTCAAAAAAGAATCAGAGGGGAAGAACTGAAAAAAACCTCATGGGTGGAGATAAAGACAGTTAAATCATTGTTTGGTTTGAGTTTTGTTTATAGAGAAATAAGGAAAAAGAAAAGGAAACCAAAGAGAACAATTTCAAGAAAAGTATTGAAAAAACCAAAATTCTTCACCATCAGCTGACCAACATCTAGATGAACACTAAGCAATGCGAGTTTCAGGAAACTTCCTCTCCAATTTCTATTGCTGAATTCAAAATCATGTGTTCTGCAATATCCCTTTTGTCAGCTGGGGTCAGCTGTCCCAACCCTGACCCCTCCAGGCCCAGCTTGCATATGGGTGGATCAGCATGAGAACTGGGAAAAACCTTGATCTGTGTAAGCAATAGCTAAAACATCACTGTCATCACAAATACAAAATATATTATTAAATTCATGTTAATTCTACAAAGAAAATTAGCTAAATCCTGCACTCCTTCCTACTTTTTCATAGAATCATAGAATAATTAAGGTCAGAAAAGACCTTTAAGATCACTGTCCAGATGTTCACCATTAAAGCCACGTCCTCAAATTGTGGAAAGACAGCTATACCTAGCAAAATCTACATGCTGCTACTGTAGTAGGCCAGACAGAAGGAGGAAAAAAAAGTCATCTCTATAACGATCTCCATTACAGGATGCAAATCATCCTAGTCATCAAAAAGATACATTAAAAATCAGATTCATATCATCGCAATTGGTCAAGATTCCCTTTTCAATATCTATTACTCCCTATAAAGCATGTGCACTGTATCCAAATATTAGAGGGGATGACACAGGAATTAATTCTGTTAAATGAATACCACCCTCATTCTAAGGTACTGTTCTTTTAGAGTACAGTATTGTGAGACTTGTGCATAAAATCCCATAGCCTATCAATGTCCAAATATTGTAGGTCTCAGCTCTGAAATTTACAGTACAAACACAAGGAAATAGCCTTCTAGAGCTTCTCCTTGACTGCTACCATATGTTGTAGGATGATGGATCAGTCCACCCCCCCAACACTGAACATTCTGAAGTTATTAAAGGAGACATTAGGGCTTACTAGGACCATTCAACACACCTGAATCACTAACCTTCACACATTAAACATAAAAGCAGTGTTAAAACTACATACATCAACTGGAAGAAAAAGCCCATAAATTAATCAAGTTTTTTAAACAAGAATATCAAATAGTACATACCTTGGTTGTAATATTCACAGTCATAAGCTAAAAGACAAAAAAAAATTATTATTATTATTATTTTTGTTGTTGTTAGTGTTGTTATTATTACTATTACTTTTATTATTATTACAAAGTAACAAGAGAATCCATGCATATCTGCATGCTAAAAATGTAAAGTTTACTTTCAGATGAGTAAGATTCATATCCCACAAGATATTTCAGTCAGTGATTTTATTTTCGTAGACTTTTGTTCAGTGACAGCAGACCTGAAGTGGGAATTATTTTACAGCTAAGAACCCTTCTTGCTGTCAGTGAAAAGAACAGACTGAGTCTCTTTGCTGTCCTACACAGAAAATTGGACATTCACCAGTGCCTTTCCCACAATTTCTGCAAGAACACACCCTGAGCACAGCCAGCCTTCTTCAGCAAGACAGTGAATTTGGGTGTATAAGGACAACACAGCTAACACAGAGACAGCTTGAGAGATGTGAACGATGTTTATTTTTCACCTGCTTCTGTCATATTTGTATAATTGGGCAGAAAAAAGTCAGAGATGCCTGGGAGATGAGCCCTGGTGCATGGCCGGCCCAGATACATACCACAGAGCAAAGGAGATCTCCAGTGAATTGCTGCTCCTTGCTGGCAGCACTTGTGGGCATAAGCTGCAATACTGGTACACAAACACTCACAGTCCCCACCGAGATTGCAGTTGCATGTGTCTGTGTGACAATTTTTGATAAAAGAAGTCACATCAATCTGGGGGGTAAAAGAAGAAGAAAAAGTGACTTAATTGCATGAGCTGTATAGATTTCAATGGCAACGGGAGTTTTACTTCTGGACTGACTGGAAGAATTAAACACAAAAATAAAGTATTTTCTGAAGTTTGGGCATGTTCCTACTCAAAATGTACACTTCAAATGATCAGCTTATACCTAAATGAAAGGTTAAAACAAAAATTCAATCAGTAACTAATAAACATGCTTGTCCACATACTTGCTGTTCATCAATTTTAAAGAACTATTGAAGCTGGCAGTTCTGCTTTTATAAGACAAATACTGCCATCTGTAGTCATCCTGTCAGTTTTGCATGAACAACAAAATCAGAGCTGGAACTCTGATTACCAAGTTATTAAAGTAATAATTTGCAGAGGGGGGTTTTCCCAAGGGAAGAAAGCTTAAGACCACTTGTGACATTGTGCAGAAAAAAAAACCCCCACCTATTTCTGTACTTATCAAGACTTTAATATAATTTGCCCACAAAATTCCATTAGATCAGAAATCCACATTCTCTAAAATCCTATCACAATATTTCATAGTTTTACATGATACACTATTTCTTGAGTTTAAATCATCTTTTTTGTAATGCTGAGCAACATTTCCAAAACAGTGGTCTTACTCAACGCATAGAATGCTTCAAGCAAGGCTTCTCTTCAGTTTGGTCTCTGGTCTAGCTCAGTTGTAAAGCACTCAAGCGGCACACGTCAGATTACAGAAATACCACCACAGTAACAAAGCAGTACTTATCTAACATGATGACAGCTTCTCAGCTGGCAGTTGCTAGAAATTGGCAAGGACTGGATCAAGGGCAGAGAGATGTTACTGTGCTTTCATTATTTTTCCTGTTTTGAAAGCAAGGATACCACTGGGGACGTGGGCGACACACATGGAGGACTAGTTCCATTGAAAGTAGCAGTTGTAGCTTTGTAGAAATCACCAAACAGCAAACTGGCTCTAAAGATCTCAACCTGTTTTTCATGCCTGCAGAACAGCATCTCTCTCCATGGGTCAGCAATATCCTGCTCTAGTGATAAACTGGGAGCCTTGGGCCAAAGATCCTGCTGAGGTCAGGAATTATGAGGAAGATCCTTTTTTCTCTAAGTGTTCAGGTACCTCAGACCCTGTTGAATTCAGTGCTTATCTGGGCAACTGCAATCCATCAGTTGCTGCCAGACAGAGATGAAAGATTTTGCCTCCCAGAAAACTGGTATCGCAGCCCGAGTAGAACTGCAAGGCCATCTGTCCCACAGACAGGGGCTTGCTTGCCTCCATGCAGGATCTTCCACCCACACAACAGGAGCAACAATAAGCACATTTGAAATCCCCGTCTATGTTTTCTGTTCTTTCCATGCCCCTAATTTCAGTCTCTGCTCAGGCTTTTTTCTTGGCACCCTGTTCCCCACCCAGCAGTCAGCTGCACATGCCCTTGATAGGAGGTCACTTTACATTACATTTGCAGGAGCTGTACTTTCACATGCTGATTAATAGGCTCTAAAAACACATGAAAGATGTTTGCTTTACAGACTCTCCCATAGATACATATCTCCATAGATACATATTGTGTGGGAATACTTGACTACTAATTAAGTTATATGTTTTGCACCTGGCATAGATTTTTTAACATAATTATGCTAAATTTTTGGCATAATATTTTTAAATTCTAATCACAACATGGATAAGATATAGAACATGAATGTTCAAGAGAAAAGATCTGTCCAAGTTGTTACAATAATACAGTTTCTTAAAAACTCTCATAAGTTCCATTTTTATTTATTATTTGCCACTTCGAAAATACATTCATCACTATGTTCTCAGGCACATGCTCAAAAAATTCTTTACATAGTAACTTAAGTCAGCATTAATAAATCTCATGGATTAAGCTACTGCAACCTTCTTCACAGGCAAATTCCTAACCATGTTGATATCCAGCTTCGGTCCTGAAAGTCAGGAGGTTCAGCTGAGACAGCTAATGACCTCATTAGTATTAATAATCATGAAGAAATGAAGAGACTGAGATGAAATGTTGTAGTGGTTCTTGCTTACTCTTGTAAAGAAGCACCTAAATACCATTGGGAGGTTAAAATTAGAAATAGGGGGAAATGTATGTTTTGCATTGATAATGGGTGGATTAAAATAGAATAAAAGATCACCACATGAAACAGTGTAGTCTCCATCTTGTGTAGAGTGAACTGTAGGACATTCTTGTAACTCAAGTCCCAGGCTCAGCCAGGTATTGGGAAAATAAGGATACCAAACCTCAGAGTTTTGATAAAACCAGATGATAAACTGCCAACCAAAACCACTAATAGCTCTGAAGCTGAAATCTTGCTCTCTCATATTTCTTTCTATATAGAGCAGGACGCTTAACAAAATAAAACCATTTGGGCTAAGCTGTAGGTGTGTTACACATATTTTAGAATCCCTCAATTTATACAAATTTACAGTTTATAAAACTTGGCTACCTATATAGATAAAAGGTGTAAATAAAACCTAAAGAGAATAGAACCTCAATTTATTCAGTCAACTAACCCACAACTCTGTTACCACTTTCATGTTTAAATTCCAGTCTTGAAAGGAGCAAGGAGCTCTGCACAAAAATAGCCCACCCACACAGAGATACTCGCAGGGCTTTACTCTGTATCCTCACATTCAGACTGAGGGTACTGGCAAGAAGAAATTAATTACTGGAATTTTATTATTTTCATGACAGCAATCTTGGATATTTGATAAACTTACCACATTGCGACAAGGTGCAAAAAGATCACTGTATAAAATTGAGCATTCCTTTTTGGCATAAGGGAACTTGCTCTGATGTACTTCACATGGTCTCAGTGTTTCATTTGGGCTCTTGCACTTGAAAACAAGCAAAAAATCCACAAATACTTTATAGGTAGCTGTGTTTATCACAGACTCAGGTACACCATAGACTCATACAATTCAATACTTGTGTAATCACAAAATAAAAAATTTAAATGCTATCTTCTTCATCTTCTTTCTTTGATTTGTTTATATAATTGAAAACATTTGCACAAAAAAGAATCTTTTTGTTTTGCAAAGCACTAAAATGTTCCTGCTGTCTGCTCAGTGCATAAAGACAAAATGTTTTCTTTGTGACACATTATAATCATTACCAGAGCAACCAACTGTAACATCACAAACAAATACGTGGTCCAAATCCATCCTGGGTGGTTTTCACTGACTTTAAATGGAGTCATACTACAGATGGCTTTAGCCCTGTAAGTTCAAAATAAAGAAGCAGGAAGGGAGCAACTTATTAAAAAAAAATAGAGTCAAAGATCATCATGATAACTCAAAAATGGGTAAGGTACAACTACATCACTTATAGGATCTCTTCAAAAAGCAAAAAAAAAAAAAAAAAACCAAAAAAAAAACAGAAAAATATAGGAAAGAAACAGAGGTCTCAGAGAGCACGAGTTCATCTGAAACTATGTTGTCTTGGTGCAGCAAGGAAGGGGGTGTAATGCATCAGGAGGGTGTGACGATGAATGCACAGGCATTGTTGGGGTGTCCCACAGCAGCCTGAGCTGCAGTGCAGTCACACTTATGCTGCCCTCCTGTGCAGGTGCTCAGACACTGCTGTCAGGATATGTGTTGCCACTCCCAGGAAGGAGAAGCCCTGTAAGCATCTCATGCTTCACAGTGGTCTTACAAGCACATTTCTCAGTAGCAGAGCTGGGTTCTAGGCCTCCAGCTATCAAATACTCTTTTACAGTAGTTAGATTTTTCAGAAATGGTGACCAGGATACATCACTACAAAGGCCAAAGGTCCTTTCTGAAAAAATCCCCAAAGCCTACTTCAGGGACAGAGGAAGTGTCAAGTCTGTTGGAGCACAGCTGACCAGCAAGACTGAGGCTGAATTTGGATCCTGAGCACTCTGGCAAACATAGAGATCTGAAGTTACATGAGATTTTACAGATACATATCTTCACCAAAAAGTAAGACACAAGTCTGAGATGCATAAGCAAAAGTTATCCTACAAGTTAATTCGCTATGCAAACACTATGCACCTTTTTAAGGGAGCCGCCGAATTGATACATTGAAAAAGAAAAATTCATGTACTTCATACAAAGTATTCACACATCTGTTGCTGTAGGGCCTTCTAGACGAGCAGTATAACTCTACACATTTGCCTTGCTTTCTTATGAAATATAAACATTTTATGTAGAATAAAACATATCCAAAGGAAGATATTGAGGCAGAGAAGCCTCAAAATTTTTATTCCAAAGCATTCTCCCATGAGGTGAGAGATATTTGGTCAATTTCCTGCTGTGTCAAGGAGAGAACAGATTAAAAACTCTTCCTGACAGACATCCAAAGAGAGTGTGTTACAAATAATGATTTTTCAGGAGGTCCAGAAGGCTATAAAACTTTACATCTTCTCAGCACTAATTAATGAAACATCTAGTCTCCTGTGTTATAAACCCGAGTTGCAGTCATCCACTCCCTACAGCATTCTCCTACCTTCTCCTCAGAAACCAAGTTTCCATACTGGGTTGTGCCTGTTTCTGTTCTGTTCTGTTCTTTTCTGCCCATCCCTTCACTGCCTCTGCTTTGTCAGTTTACTCTGTTTACAAAGTGTCACTCAAATAAATCTTCATTTTATTTTCAATGTTCAGAAAGAAACTCTTTCAGGCCTCTTTTTTTTTTTCCCAGCATTCAGATTCTGTTTACTTTCACTATCCTATCTTACAACACCAGAGAAATTACAATTATTTTTAAAGTTGGGATGAATCAAAAATACCTGAACCAGTGTAACTAACTTTCTAGAACACTGAAATGTAGACAGCTATAACTGTCTTACACAGGGGAAAACATATCCTTCCCTAAAGAGATTGTTTGGTTTCATTTAAATTCAATCTGTTTCCTATGACATAAGACATTGTTAACACATTTCACATCTACAGACGCAAAAATTAAAATGTCCTCTTATACTATGACCATAATTTTAGAAAATACCTGCACATCATGTGCTTATAATGTGCTGATTTACAAATTAAAATTATAATCTTTTTTCTCTACATTTTCATTGGACAGGGGACTTACCTGTCCTAATACCCAGCTGTCTCCAAACACCTGTGCATTTCTCACTTCCATGTTGTTTGATGTAGTCAGATCATTTGAAGTATATTTGTCAAAATTTCCACACAAGCCTGCCAGTTTGCCCTGAAAGAGAAAATTGCTTTTTTCATAAACTCACAGTCTATGATTGGCACAAATGACACGTATGGAATTTAAAAATTTATAAGTGAAAAGGGTGAATGTAAATCTGACTTATCCTATGAAAATATCTGACACTCTGCTATGCCTGCGGTTCCATATTGTAAATATCTTTTTACAGAAATCAGTGGTCTTCTTCTTATTTTCCAGAACTACTTCTTACAGTCTGCCTGTGAAAATGGACTGGAATCTAGTAATATTTTTTTCTGAAAGCTCAGTAGTGATTCCAGTCCCAAAGTCAAAAGTTCAGGTGAATTACCTCATGATTGTGATGCCTGAGTATTTGTTGTCATTAAAACCTGCTGCCTCTAATTTTAGTTCACAATAGCTAGAACATTTGTAACAGCAGTTACAAAAGAGGCAGCTGCCACTTTCTTTTCCTGGACATATGCTGCTGATGGAAAAGCTATGCATGCACTAGGTATACAGGTATACATATATAAATATATAGGAAAATCGACATTCCCGCACAACAATAAAAAGTAGAGTTGGATTTTTAGGGTGATGTGGCTCACACTAATGAGCTCTTTTTTCTTAAGGTCTGCTGCAGACATTGTACTGAACTGTAGCCTCTGGAAGAAACAGTAATTGGAAACATAAAGAACTGGAAGTATCTGTGTTCCTAAATGCAACCTGCAGAACTTAGCTCCCTGTTAGCTTACTCAAAAACAGAGGAAATATTTTTTCCCTATGTGTACTGATGGCTGATAAATCAACTTGCAGATGAATTAAGCATTTTACCGCTATTTGGACAGATGCCTGTAATAATTTTGACCACATTAGATGATCATTATTGCTTTGACTTACACTTCAAAAAATCTGATACTGTATTCCAGCCTAGCGTGCTTTCTTTAGCTGAAGGAGCCTCATCTTAATACGTGTTCATGTTTGAAACAAGGAGAAATGTAATTCTGAATTGCACTGATATGGTTACTCTTCCAGCACCCAAAGATTGAGTTGCAGAGACACCAAGGTAGATGATGATATAGGAATGGAAAAGAGAAGACCAAGTGGCAAAAAAAGGAGCCTTGAATTCTTCTTTGCATCATGATGGAATACTGTCACAAAATATCCATTAGATTTAAATGTAAGTTTTTGTCTAGATCTTTTTCTGTATTTTGTCTTTTTAAATTCAGCCCGAGTTGACTCCATCTGTTCATCTCAGAAGCCTCTACCACATCCCAGGTTGCAGTTCCATCATCAGTCTCATGCAATCTATACTACAAACTTGCCATCTTCCATGTCACTTGGCATGGAAGCTTCTTTTCCATTGGCCTTAGCCAATGAAAACATGCACTGAACCGGGTTACTCAAAAACTACCCCTCCCTTTCAGCCCCCCAAGTATCTTTGAGTCAGAGCGGAATCACCGCATATCTCCAAGGTTGCACCATATAGAGCAACAGATTAAGCATACATGTAGAAACCACTCCTTCTCTTCAGAGGCTGCATTCTCCATCTCTTCTTACCTGGGAAATGCTAGCAGCTGAACACCACAATAAACAACTATATCACTGGGAAATCTAGTCGTGAAGAAAAGACTATCATAGTTATTCAACAAAAGGTCACATTAGCAATATAAAGAATCTACACAAAATCTTGGGTTTATATTTTGGCTCACCTTCCATCGAGGTCCAACTTTAACATGCATCATTGTCTTCTTATCCCACAGAATTGTAATGTCCTGTTCTGGAAAGTGTATCACAGCATAATATCCAGCCTTCCAGAGCTGATAGTTAGATTTGTTTTCCTGCGCCCCTAGGGTCTTCTAACACAAATGAATATTTATTAAGATCCAATAAAGTAATGCTACCAAGGTATACAGCCAGATAACAACAAAGTGTATATTGAAGAATACTTTAGCATATAGCTGAATCAAGTAGAACTGTAGTTTAAGATGGTTTAAGATATTTTGTCTTTTCAGTCATTCAAGTTTGCTTCACACCTTGGTTTCTCTTTCGAAACCAACTGGAAAGAAACTCATAAATGCCAGTATGTTTTGGCTCCTTGAGACTTTTGGGCAATCTCCTTTGTATGACAAACAGAACTTGAAAAAAAAAACAATGGGAAAAAAAAATGTGTGTCCTGGGACTGCTGCTTTATCCAGGCCTAAACACTTGTACTATATTAACTCAGATGGAGAGGCACTTTCCAAAAACATGCTCCTTTAGAGCTGTAAATTTGCTGCTCTTATCTTAAAGGGCAACCCAAAAAGGAAAGGAAATAACTAACCTGCTTCTCAGAAGGTTCACTAAAATAAATCTCAGTGTCTCCAACAGTGATGAAAACATTCTTTGAGCAAACAATATCATTGTCAAAGCACTTTTTGTTCTGTGCAATTATAGATATATTTGAGTTATCTGTGCTCTGCAAAATTAAGAAGAAATCATTTTACTTATATATTCAATTGCATTTTACTCCCGCAGATTTATTCAATGCTTACCATCACAAAAGATAATTAGATACTTTAGAATTTGCACACATTTGAAATTAAATTTAAGGAAGTTACCGTATCAGGAAATGCATTTTTAAATTCAAAGCTGAACCCACAAACTTTGGAGTTAACAAAGAGTCATTATGTTCAGCTGTGACTCCTCTTGCTGAAGACTTCTCAAACTCAGAGGATCAGGCTACCCCTAAAATAAGTCTGGTTTAGGCTTTTAAACTATGCATATACTTGGAATCCAATATTTATGGCACAGTGTGGTTGTCAAAATTGAGACATGCTATAAAAAGAACTTTATTTTTAAACCAAGGTACATGAGATCAAGCTGTTTTCATATTTTAAAACCCAAGAAACCTACCATCTGTTGGTAGTAGATAGAACAGTTTCTGTGCAACCACACATCAACATTCACAAAGCCATGAGTCATGCTCAGTATTTTTGGAGGGGGTAAAGGTTTCCACCAATATTTTTGTTTGTAGGGTGGGGTTATTTTAACATTATACTTTGTTGTCCTGATTTACTGGTGTTTTAGTACTTTAAACTCACATGTACCGCCTTCCCAATCCCACACCTTTTGGTTCTCCAGCCCTTTCATTAATTTTCCATTCTAGGCACAAAAAATCACCTTTGCACCTTGGCTCAATACATCTGTTTATTCACCTACAGCTTCTGTGGTTCTTTCTGAGGGAACCACACACGCACCCATGCCAAGATTTTTACTCAAAGGAGATGAAGTGTCTTTTCAGAGTTGTTAACACTACCACAAACAAAAGCAAACTCGAGTTATTCCTATTATTTCAAATTTTAATTTGCTTCCCTGATCATTTCTGTACTAATCCTTTGTATTGGTTTAGCATAAATGGTAGGAAAAACCAATTGTTGATCCGTTTTGGAACTAACAGCTAAGCTGGCCAATCAGGTAAAAAGTGTACACCCCTTGGGACACCGCTTAAAAACAGGAATCTTGGGAGGCCCGCCCTCTTTCCACGGACCCCC